>CAODLS011204697.1:0-16703 GCA_948243855.1 Flueggea neowawraea
TATCTATATGAATTGCAGGAGCTATTACAGGTGTACTCATCAAGGATGCAATGTGAAGAAGCAAGTGCAACGGTTAACGAGGGATGAAGGTGTTGTAGTGACTACATATGAAGGAATGCACAATCACCCCATTGAGAAGCCCTCTGACAATTTTGAACACATATTGAGCCAGATGCAAATTTACACTCCCTACTGATCAAATCATCTTCCTAAATATTACCTACTATCATATCATGCAAAATTGCCATGATCAAGTTTGTGTATACTTGGTTAGTGTTAGAGATGGTAATAAAGTTGTCATCATATATAGCCATGGCCGGCGCGCAAGAGCGTACTCAAGAGCTAGAGTAGATCATATAATGCTCTTTGAGTTCACCGACTCTTTTTCTTTCTTTCCACTTTCTTCTTTCATTTTGATTTGTTTATTCAAAATGCTTGTTTATTTATTATGTAGAAATTGCTTTCCACTGGCTAATATATAGAAATTACTAATGCATGTTTATCCTTCTACTTTTTTTCTTTTTAATTGCTTGTACGTACACATAGTTTTCATATTAGGATATTTTAATTTGACAGAAAGGGTAAGTTAGATTATCTCTTGATTCTAAAGAAAGAGGCTCTCACCTCTCTCTAGAACTCGAGCCCCTCGTTCATTGTTTTCTTCTAGCCCTTAGATGTTTCTAGGGTTTTCTTTCCCTTTTCGCTCTAGCTTGGGAGCTCATGTGGTTGCCTCCCCTTCCGGCTTGCTTAGACTCGGTAGTGTCATCTTGCTTGTGGTGCTGATTGAGACTTCCCATGAGTAATGTCCTGGCTGGAAAAGCTGGATTTGCAGTATAAACAAAGATCCGGACGTAGTTTAACGTGGGTAACAAATTTCAAAAGGTCATAACTTTTACATACGATGGAATTATAGGGCTCAATTATATGAAAGGAAAGTCTTATTTCGAACTCTACAATGTTTCAACCATTTTACGGTTGAATCTGGACTTTTGACGCCAAAAACGTCATTTAAAGTTTGACTAGTTGAAATATGCTTGGTTTTAACGTCAAATCTAGCTGAAATGTCGAATAATAAACATGTATTCAGTATTTTCTGACTACAACTTAATCGAATAATCACAAATTTCAATTATTTCAATTTTTTCAAGTCAAAATTGTTAAAAAAAGAAAAACTGATTCAAACAACAAATTTGATAAACAACAAATTTTTTGATAAGTTGTTTATCTAATCTTTATCTAAATAAATTAACATTAGATAAATTTGTTGTTTATTTCTTATAATTAATTTAGTAATAAGTTGTTTATCTAATGTTGTTTTAGTTGTTGCAAATTGAGTTTGATAAGTATTTTTTAAGAAATACTTAATTATTATAATGTTATATATCTTTGCTTAGGAAAAAGTTTTTTTTCAATTGAGAAAAAACTAATTTTATACTTTCTATGCAAAATATCTTATATTTTGATAAATTTTACAAAAAATATAATTACTTTAACAATATTTTGTCACATCAGCCTATATATGTCTACATATGATATGATTTGTGAACCTTTTAAGGTGCTTAATTTACTTCGAATAAAGAGTTAATTATTTGTCTCAATTTTGAAAAGCTAATGAATACTTTTACGTAAACACCATAACCTGTCCTAGTTACTTGATTGACGATGTAAAAAAGAGCAAGTAATGAAGCAAATTTATATAATCAAAAACTGATCTGGTTCTTACTTTCGATGGAATTTGTCAGAGAAAAAAAATAAAAAAACGAAATAATTTTATTATTGGTGATTATAAGAGGAGCAACTAAAATTAGAATTGGCTTCTTCCATTTCTCCAGGAAGTTGGTACTAATTTGTGTTTCAGTGGTGACTTTAACGTCAAATCTAGCTGAAATGTCGAATAATAAACATGTATTCAGTATTTTCTGACTAAAACTTAATCGAATAATCACAAATTTCAATTATTTCAATTTTTTTCAAGTCAAAATTGTTAAAAAAAGAAAAGCTGATTCAAACAAACTTAATGAAAAGATCCTGGTGCGTACAAGTAATTTGAGCAAGACTTGTGTGGACTAGATGAGACCTTAGTGTGAAGTTGGCGAAATTGAAGGTGCGTATACCGGTCTAATTAACCAACAATATAAAGAAGCGTTCAAGTTATTAATTCTGATGCACAATGGAAAATAGTAGGAACAAGATAGATTGTGTGCTAGTCTCGTGAGCAAACACGGTCGTGTAGTGCTCGACTCATTCGCAGTCTAGATGTCACATGTCGATCAGTACAGGATTTTCTGGGAAAAAAATTATTTTTATACCAAATTAAAATTCAGAATTGGACTTTTAGCATGCACCAAACATATATTGAGTAATAAAAACACGCTTGAAACATGTTGCAAAAATACCAGATTTTTAATTGATTGAGAAATTGACAGAAAATTTGAGATTTTTTTGCAAAAAAATAGTGATATTTTAATGAGAAATTGATTTTTTTCGTGAAAAAAATAAATTCAAAGGGAGAAAAATCTGATATTTCAGAATGTATCCATATATAACCAAATGTATCCATATGTATCCAAATGTCTTCAAATTACAATTTTTTTATATAAAATTAGATTTAATAATTTTTTTATATAATACTTTTTAAATTAAATGCCTCTAAATTACAAATTTTAATATAATTTTATATTTTTTTCCATATACTGCAAAATGTATCCAAATATCTCCAAACCACAACTTCTTATACAATTTTTTCGATGTCTTCGAATGTATCCATATGTGTCCAAATGTATCCATAACTAAATCTAGTTTAATTATTTATATATTATTAATTTTATTTTATTTTTTTAGCAAAAATAACAATTTTTAAAATATTTTTTACAAGTTTTTCGATAGTCTCCAAAATTTATCCAAATCTCAAATATTTATATAATTTTTTATAGTATCCAAATGTATCCAAGTGTACCCAAATGTCTCAAAATTTTAGTTTATATATATATTTTTTGTAGTCTCCAAATGTATCCTGATGTATCCGCAAGTCTCAATTTTAATTTTTACAAAATCAAGGGTATTTACGTAATTTTAAGAAAAATAAAAAAGATGCAGTAGCTAGGGCTTTGGAACCCTAGCCATCGCCAGTAGCACCACATCCTCAAAGACGAAGGACGACGCCGAGACTGGTGAAGAGAGATGACGACGAGCAGATCAATGAGCAGCGGCAGAGGTCGGTGAAGAGAAAGGACGACGGAGGAGAGAGCATGGGAGATTCAGTAGAGATCGAGGAGAGAGAGAACAGAGAAGACAAGGAGTGACGACGTCGATGAGAGCGAGAGTGAGTGATGGAGGAGAGAACAAAAGCGGCAGGGACAAAGGAAAGAAAGAGAGAGGGAAACGAGGAAGGCGAGGAGCGGTGAGGATTAGGATTAGGGCTAGGGGCTTGTTTGACTGAGGAGAGGGAGAGACTAAGAGAGAGAGGAGAACGAGAGAGAAAAAATTATGAAATGAGACGGGAAATTCACTTTTATTTGACAAAATGTGACATTTTTTAACTAAAGAATAAAAAAATGATAGTTGGGAAACTAAACTTTAGAAAATTTGGTATTTTAGTGATTATGAAATCTTGTCTTTCTTAGTTCAAAATTTAAATGTTAATTTAGGCATATGAGATAATTAACTCAATTTTCTGTGGGATAGAAAAAGAATGATTTCTTCTCCTTTTTGGTGAAGAAGGCCATTGGCACCTCTCTCTCTCTGTAAAGAGGATTTTTTTTACTGTAATGTTGGTGTGTTCCATTTTATGGAGCTAACTTTAATGAAGTTTAACTCTTTAAATAGTTGGGTCGCATGGGCTTTTCCTACACTGATCTGATAAAAATTCGATTCATTTAACTCACTCAATTGGGCTTGCCAATTAGACTCGGTTCACAGTTCTAATTTACACTTTGATCGACGGAGTTTGTTTCACCTGTCATGAGCGGCTGTTTTTTTTAACTCAAAATTGTCAAAAAAAAAAAGATCCTGGTGTGTACAAGTAATTTGAGCAAGACTAGTGTGGACTATGATGAGACCTAAGTGTGAAGCTGGCGAAATATTGACGCCAAAACTACTCCAACCTACATGGACTAGTTGAAATAAATGTATGTATGTATTTTGCGGCCTCGAAATAGTTAAGTTTCTTGGTGAATTATTGCAAGACATATTCTCTTTTTTTTCCTCTTTTTTTCTCTCTAAGTAATGTAGAATCTAAAATACTTATAAGCTTGATTAAATCATGATTACGCAATTATACAGTTAAGTTATGTCAACCACTTGTATTAATTATACTCAAACACTATCACTAATGTGGAGTGCCAATAAGAATTGAAATGATATAAGAGATGATAAAAGAAGAATTAGCATTTATTTATTTCAATTAGGTATAGAGAGTAGTTGCAAAAGGGGCATGCTCTCTTCCAATAATCTGTGAAAATTTTAAAAATAAAGTCAGTGACAGCAATACGTGCAAAAAGAAGAAAATAACTTAATTAAATCAATTGACATACACCTCTCAACAGAAAATAGTCGGCACCTCCCACAAGTGAAGTAAGCAACCAAATGCCTTTTCAGTTTTTGAAAGTGTGTGTGTCTTATGAAAACCTTCTCTCTTACTTTCATAGAGTCAGGACAATTAGAAGATTTTGTACCATAATGTTCAATCTTTTATTTTTTAATATCAGATTAATTTGGATTCAACAACGAATCGAATAAGGCTCTTGAGATTTTAACTTATCTTCAAATTTATCTTAAACTCGAAACCTTTAATTATAAAAAGAAAATCCCGTACAACTCTTTGGTATTATAATGTTGAGTTTTTTAGTGGAACTAATTAGAGGAGAGCAAATGGATCCCATCAATGGATTTTAATTTAAATAAAAGAAAAAAGTTTGTGACGTTCATATATGTTATTATTATTTTGGCATCTTGTATTGTATCTCTCCTTGGCATTTATCAATTCTCTTTGCCAAGCATTCCTAGACAGTCCATTATTTTATTCGTATCCTTTTAATTAACTCAACGACCCATCCATTTTTTATGTTTAATTACAACTTACTTATCATTTACATTGCCACTAACATGTAAGCGGCATCGATCATAGGAATCTCTTATTACAGCTTCCTACATTCTTTCTTCAACTTTTTTTCATTACTAGTACGATGTTTCACTCCAATTTTCCGACATAAACTTCCGTTGACTTCCTTTACAAGGTATTTTATCTGCTCACTCTCACCTATCTCTACCAATATTATTGATTTTGGTTTACTAGGTATATTAGCTTTTCGATTTTCATTTGGTATGTTACAGTTTTTGTTTTTAATTATCATATAAGTTGGACTGCTTGAAATCAAGAAAACCCTTTTTTCTCAATGTTATTTTGAGCCATTTTTGTAGGTTGAATTTGATTATTTGGTGAAAATTACTGATGGCAAAACGTGAGACTGTGTTCTGTCAAACTGCTGACACCATTTTTCACGTTTTTGAAGAATCTTTCGTGGCTCACAAAGTCAAAGCTGCAATTGTGTTCATGTTGACAGATTAGTACTAATCACACTTGCCACCGAACTGTTTTGCATTCTTTCATGGAATTCTGAGACAAATAATCGAGCATAGGATGTTATGTGGCATGATTCCTCTATTTTTAAGCTCAGAGAGCAAAATTTTCAGGTGAAGCTCAAGATTGGTAAGATCGATATATTCATCACTCAAAGCTGTTCTGCACAGGTTGGAGAGGAAGGACTTGATGGTGGACACTAATCCTTCAGGGTCAACAAAGAGGATTACCAGTCCTGGTGGGACTCAAACTGTTTCATGTTCTGTTGATGGTTGCAGCTCTGACCTGAGCAAATGCAAACTGTACCACAGGCGTCACAGAGTCTGCGAAAGACACTCAAAAGCTCCTCTGGTGGTTGTTCGCGGTCAGAAGAAGCGATTCTGCCAGCAATGCAGCAGGTAATTGGTTTGAATTTGCTGTAATATTTTTAAAACAGTTCGGTGATTGGTTTTTGAGTTCTGCAGGTTTCACCTTCTTGAGGAGTTTGATGAGGTGAAGAGAAGCTGCAGGAAACGTCTTGCAGGGCACAACAAGCGTAGGCGAAAAACCCGGCCAGGATCATTCGGTATTTCTGAAAGTATTGGTTTTTTCCTTGAATACAAAGTTGGTGCTTTGTGTAACAAATTATGTAACTTACAGTTAACACAATTGGTTTTCTCCAATTAGGTACCATTAGATTTCTGCAGTTCGGTGCTCCACAGATACCAGCAGCAACCTCCACTGCGATTTCTTATCAGAACCAACTGTCGCGAGGCGATTCAAATCCCTTCACTTGGTCCTACAATGGAAAGCATGAGTGGTTCCCATTCTCGGAGCCAAAAGGCCATCAAAGAAGTAGTCAAGTTGCTGTAGCCACTGGAGATAGCTTCTGCCCGCCGCATCTTCAAAGTATTCTGTCATCAGAAAATGAAAGATGCAGCCATGAATCTGATGGCAACATTCAATCAATTAACTCAAATTCTGCTCTCTGTCTTCTGTCAATGAATTCAATACCGACTACTGGTACTGGTCTGAGCCACTTTATGCAGTCCGAATTGATCAATCCAGTTTCGCCTCAGCGCTCAGAAATGCAGGTCAATAGCGTGGCAATGCTCTCTCCAATTTTGCTTCCTGGGATCGGAGAATCATCCGCTGGATGCAATGGGATATTTCATCTGAGGCCTGACAGCTTGCTTGAACATGGAATGCCCTCAACACTTACAGGACTGTAACAGAAAGTTCTATCAGGCTCTTTAAGCAAATTTTGGCATTGCCAAAGATAGCTCCATATCCTGCAATCGAGTGAAAGCAAGAATTCTACATAATTATTGCTTAAAATATGTTGAACTGTAATTATACTTTCTGTACAATTTTCATTCTGTTTAGTTTGATTTAGAAATGAAATTTGGTAGAAGGAAAAGCTTCAATACTTGGTTTCTCTCGAATATGTTCTGCTTTTTTCAGGGGTGGATTTCTGGTGAAGCACATAATGGACCAACAAAGTCCATCTTTGTGGAGCAAAGTCAAAGGCTTTGAATTCCACATCGCATTTTTATTCTCTGTTTTCAATGGATTTGATGTTCTCACCTCATCCATGACCACCTGGTGGTGGTGGCGGCGGCGGCGGACGACCTTTGAACCCAAATCAAATGTCAGATTATATCTACCATCCGTATCTAAAGAATTTAGAAGTGAAAATGATGATGCTTGACTTAAAGTTGGATTCTGATGCAGGAATGATACGCGGGTGAGCTAAGCATATTCATCACATCTAAACATGATGAGATCAAAGTTTCTGAAAGTTAATCAGAAAAAATTTGCCATAGAACTCCATGAGAAACACAGCACAGATTAAATTTAACAGTCCACAGAACAGATGATATATGTCAGAGCACCGACATCCAAAAATGTACACACTTTTTCCGAGTACAGAATTTGGATGAAAAGTTCAACAAAACATAACTTTCCAGAAAAAACTCTATCAGTATAAACTTATTTCCACTAGTTGTATTGAACAGATCCGGAATCATCAATGAAGAAAAAAGTGGAAGCAGAACCACCTTTACTAGAAAGAACATAGTTTTAATCTTCAAGCTAACCATAAACAGCATCAGTTTAGTTTTCTTAAATTCACAGATATGTAACATCTAAAAGGAAAATTAAGAAATTTTTGCTTTAGACATGCCAGAAATCAATCAAAACTTATTTTGGCCTTGGTTTTCTCATCGAACAAAAAGACCAGGAGCTTTTAAACAACAGCAGGCCCTTGATATAGACATTACTGCTTGTCCTCCTTTGGAGTTTCTTTATGAGGGACCTTAGATTCCAATTCCTTTGGAGTTGCTCTCTCTGCAGCCCTGCATAGTAGAAACATCGCTCTTAAAGCCCATGATAACAAATTTTTAATATATCATAGCAAAGTGAAATGGATTAAAGAGAAAAGAAAATGTAAGCGTATTATGCTCGTATCACAGAACAGAATAATAAAGGGCAAAAAGTTTACTACAGTACTTGAGATGAAGGGAAATTGCCACTACGATAGTATAAAAGCACAGGTTCGTCAACACAATTAGCGAACAAGTTCATGATACAGTGCCAGATCTTCTTTGGCATGTAAAAAAAGCAATTTGCAGCATATAGTAATTCAGATGGTTAAACATACTGGTTAAACATAGGACAGATACTGGTTAAACAACCAAATCTGTATTCCATGCTCCACCCAAAATCACCAACTCATTGAATAAAATTATAAGCAAGTGCAAAGAAAAGAAAGGTCGGAGGGAGTAGAGGTGCTACTTTTCTATAATTACTTCATGTCCACAAGAAGGTAAGTCAGCTCAACATAGCATTGACTTGACCATTTCAGATTTGGAAGTGTTTCAACTTCAAACTTCTAAGATATTTTGCAGCATTTTAGACTCACAGCACAAACAATGGTAAGAACTGGATCAATTCTAACACAAAAACGTACATCCCACTTTCCCAAAGCTCAAAGACAGTTCATACATAGAAGACAGCATTTAATAGAAAAGATAAAATTCGATATACACAATTCTTTCATTAAATCAGACTTTATTGAATATACATCCATACGTAAGCTAAAGCAATCCTCTGGCAGAACAATATAAAAACCACCAAAGTTGTACATCCAAAATTTTCAAACCAAGCACCATATCTTCACTCACATATGACACATCAATTTGCCTTCAGCTCTTTCACTGGACAAAAACCCTAGACCGCTATTCATAAGCATCCATCCAAATTCACTGTAATTCAATCCCAAGTTTCGGCTATACGCAATCCAAAGCTCAATAACACCAAGAAAACACATATCCTAAAATCTTCCAATCAAAGATCCCGCATTTACATTCATTAAAATCATAAAGTAACCTCTACGATAGTTACAAGGAGAGAAGCTTACTTGGAGGAAGCCGCGGATTCTTCTTCTAGCCACTGGCGAATATGCTTGACGTTACGGCGGAAGACGGTAGCCGACTGCTTGACGTCGCTCCTCAGTAAAAGAACGACGGCGCTGACGCCAGCAACGGTAAGGATGAAGTTTGTAAGACCCATTTTGTTTCTGCTTTTTCCGAAATCCTAGAAAGATGTGATGTTTCCGAACAAGAATTGGGATCTTTTTTTTGGCTTGTGAAGGATTGAAATAAATAGTTTTCGTATTCGTGGTGGTGACGTGATGCGAGGTTTTTGCAGGGTTTTGTTTCAATACAAGAGAAATCAACTTGGAGAAGACGAAATATGTCTGTTAATGATGTTGGATTGGGCCTAAGGGGTCCTTGTGGACCTAATTGAGCTTCGTTGTGGCCCGTTACAATTTTTTTTTAAATTACATCCTAAATATGGAGACGCCTCAATTTCAAATTTTGAACTGGATCATTCTTCTTGATTTTGGGCCCACAAATTTACACTTGAACGGCCCATATTCTTATTTTATAGGGACACAATATTGTAATAAGTTTTCAACTTTCTTTTTCTTTGTCATTTAATCATTTTGTTTCTCTCTCCTCATTCTCTCTCTCTCTCTCTCTCTCTCTCTATACCCGCCTCATCTCCCTTCATCCTTGAGTCCCTCTCCTGCTCCCTCGCCTCGGTGTGATCGATCCACCTAGATCTCGACTGGCTCTCGGGCTTCTCGTTGATTTGCACTGCGCGCCTCCTTCTCTGTGTCGTCTCTCGGTTTCTTCGTCGACGTCAGATCTACTCTTCCACCGCGTCGCGCTTCAATCTTGTCTCCTCCTGTTGTCCTCCCGTCCTCACTCTACTCTGCTCTCGATCTCGTTTGGCGACCGTGACATGTGGCAGCCAAATTTGGCGACTACGGTGGCGGCCAGATCTGACCACCACGAGCAGCAGCTAGGGTTTCTTTTGAAACCCTAGCCACTTCTCTTTGTTTTTTTATTTTCTTCTTTTTATTTTAATAAAATTATTTTGAATGCTAATATTTGTTTTGACAAATTTTCAGAAATATTTATTTAAAGATTACCATTTTTTTAAGATATAGTGTGATGTTTACAAAATGGTTTATAGTGAGTTTGCATAAGGTTGATTTTTTAGGTTACTAAAACATTTGTTTATAAATTTTGAAAAAAATTACATTAAGTTTATATTAAAGTTTATATTTTAAGTGTATGTTGATATTGTTTGTCAAAAAAAGTTTTATTAAGATTATATAAAATTTATATAAAGTTGATACAAGTTTATATGAAATTATATAGAGTTTATATTAAGTTTGTAATTGGTTGTTTTTTAGTTGCCTTAAAGTTTATTAAGTATACTTTCAAGAATGTTTTTCGAAAAAGTTAATTTATTTTAAGTTGATAATAAGTTGATATTTAAAGGCATTTTTAAGTTCAACTTTGTAAAAGGTTTATTTCAAGTTTATATGAAGTTGATATTTAAAGGTTTATTTTAACTTGATATTTAAAGGCATTGTTAAGTTTAACTATTCAAAAATTTATTTCAAGTTTATATTAAGTTGATATTTAAATTGAAAAAAATAATTTAAAAAAATTAAAAATAAAATGAAGAAAATTATATTTCAAGTTGATATTAAATAGATATTTTAGTTGAAAAAATTATCTACAAAAATTTAAAAGGACTAAAATGAAGAAAAAAATAAATAACAGGGACTAAATTTACAAAAAAAAAATTAAAAAGAGAAGGATTCTTTGTAAGGAAACATGTGGTTCGGAATGAGAAACACAGAATGTTGAGTGAGAAGAAAAAGGTCGTCTCGTTTGTTTGTAATAAATTTTTAAAAAAGATATTGTTTTGTAATCAGTCCATTTTTTAAAATTTTATTTTTTTAATTTTTATTATTTTTGTTTTTATATCAGCTCATCAATAATATTTGTGGAAGAAAAAAACGTCTTCGAGTTATAATTTCATAGCTTTTTTTTTTAACTGAAGCTAGATTTCATTAATGTAAATAATTAGTACAAACAACCATCATACACATTGAATTGTAAGGTCAATCCAAAGACCAAGTTAACAGCTGTAAAAGCCGAATGATCTGTATTAACATTAGCAAATTGATCAATACAATAGATTGAAATATTACAACAATAATACTAATTTAGCACTAATTTAGAAATTAAAAGACTGAGGGTTCGTTTGGTTTAACTTCTTGAGAAATTATTTTTCAACAGGAAATAACTTACAAATGTAATTGGTTGGCATATTGAATTATTAAGAAACACAATTTATTATATTTGGTTCAAAATTACATTTCTCAAAAATTAGCTGAAAAAAATATATAATATTTTTATTTTTATTAAATTTAAATTAATAATATAAAAAATTAAAAAAAAAATTATATTTATTATATAACATATTTTTTCTTATAAAAATAATATAAATTATTTTAATCAAAAAATTATTTATAAAATAATTTATTAAAATTTATTATTGAAAATAATTTACAACATTTTAAAAAATAAAAATATTATAAATAAATAATACTTTAATAATATATTCGTAAAATATTTAGTTGATTATTAAGAAAGTTGAATTTCTTGACCACCCTCTACGAAAATTACATCCCAAAATCAAAGAGAAATTAGATACTTAACTTTTTGAAAAGTTCAACTTCGTTTATTCAATCAAACAAAAAAATTTACTTATTTTTCAAAAATAACACTTTTTTCACCCACTTACCCCAAGCAAGCAAGCAAGCTAGCTCTGAATCTGGAGTTGGATTTGGACAGGACCCCTAACGTGGGTTCTTGAAGCCATCGACCAGCAGATCTGGACCATCCACCAATGAGACAGTCATCCACCACCGGTAACCGACCACCACCAGCCACGCCAAAGCCACCGTCCACCACAAACGATGTAGCCCTCCTACAAAACCAACAAAATAGGACAACATCCCGCCAAAAGCATGGACAGAAGCCATGAAAGATGAGGAACAAACCCCAGAAGAAAATAGATCTAGCAAAAAACTAGATTTAACATTTATTGAATAAGCCCAAAAGGGAGGAGAGAAGAGAGAGGAGAGGAGGGGGGGAGGGACGGAGGGAGGCTACCGCTAGTAAGAAAAGACCGACGGCAGCCCTAAAGAGTGAATGGAAGAAGGGAGCCGTGTAGGGTTAGAGAGAGGTGATAGCGTTTTAGAGAGAGAAAAGGCAAAGCAATTTCCTGGCTTATTCTTTCAAATATTCTCTTGTTTTCAGATTTAATTTGTCAATGAATTTTAGACGATTAATTCTACTTAGTTTCTGGTTTTTATTTTTTTTTAAAAACATTTCTAATTCAATGAATCAAACTTCTAACAAAAAAGGTTTAATAAATCAAATTCTCTCTTTTCATGGACTAGTTCAGTAGATTCTTTAGGTCGTATTTGATTTTAATAAATTGAGTAAAAAATAATAAATATAAATTATAAATTGACTGTTTAATTTTAAGAATTACAATATATAATAATAATATCACATATCAATATTCAAAGCCAAACAAGCTCAATGTTTACAATGGTAACGAGTGTATGAAAACAAGCTCGTTCTTCAGTTTTTGAACGTGCAAACACTAAACTACACCTAAATACATATATTCTTTATGGTTATTTATTAATTAAATGGATGGGAGTAGGGTTGGGCATAGGGTCGATTTGGCTCCGATCGACCTAGTTGAGTGCTTGAACCAAGCCTGTCTATTCAAAAAGGGCAAGTCGGGCCACTCGCATGCCAAAGTTATATATATATATATATAGAAAATGCTCAACTTACTTCAAGAGTAAGTTTTTTCAACTTACTTTTGATTCCTACCATCCATTGTATTTTAATTTAATGGTTGGTGTAACCTATTTTTTTGAATCTAATCATCCTCATTAAATTCAAATGTAATGAATGATGAGAAACTTATTCTTGGAGTAAATTGAGTTCTCTCTCTCTCTCTCTATCTATATATATATATATATCGGATTGGGTTGGACCTTTTTTTTTGCGAACATAGGGCTACTTTTTTAGACTGGCTCGGCCATTCGAGCTAACAAACTAAACACAGACCTTAATATTAATAGGGTTGAGCTTATTTGCCCAGCTCTAGATGGAGTGCTTTGTTTGGAATGGTTTTGGAACTTATAAAGCCACAACCAAACCAAATTTGGTGGTTCGGCTGAAACGCCAATTCAGAAAATTAGTGACCAAGATGGATGGATTGCGTGGCTGAAAAGATATATACGTAAGTGCAATACGATGAATGCACTTTTTCATGCTCATCAAACAACTCCAATGGCTTTGTAATCTTTGGTCTGTTGCAAATTGCAATGAATGGTCAAAGGAAAGTGTATAATCGGATCCAATGCAAAAGTTGGAGACATCATCACTTGGGGTAGGCATTACTTTTTCACGATAGTGACCCAACAACATAAACATATTAACGATCCTCAATTTTAATTAATATATGTTTTTCTATAGAGTGGACTAATTAAATTAGTGTTATTGTAAGGGCAAATATTGTAAAACGCTAATGAAATACTCCCTTCACCTCATAATTTTCCATTTTGCATTTGCACATATATTAAAAAAATGTGTGAATTTTTCAAAATATTCTTCCTTTTTTAGTAATAATACATTAAATTTTATAGGTGCAATGCTTTTGGTATGATTGTATGACAAATGTTTAAGTTCAAAGTTTAAATTATAAGAACTAAAAATTTTATATAGAACTTATAAAAAATAAATATATAAGAAGGATTATTTGGCTTGGCATAAGTAATATATGCGTACAGTTAGTGAAAACATAGAATAAAATTCTAAATCCTTAGTCTTGGAGAATTTTGGATGAAAAGCAATTTCACTTTTGGTCCACTTTTATATTCTCCATCACTTTTAGCAACCAAAAGATTCACAATCTCATCGCATATTTGTTCCCTCAATCTTTAATTTTTATTTTGGCCGAAAATATTCTTGTTAAATTAAATTAGTTAATTGGAGATTATCTCTTCCCGCAATTCACTTTATGCATTGAATAAATTGGAGTTTATCATTAGAATCTTAATTTATAGCTCCCACTACACATCCAATAATCAATTGTTTTAATTAACTTTATAAAGATAATTCTAACTCCATTAATCAGCTAAATTATGTCGTCATAAGGCTATAAATCAATCCTTAGTGCTTCTTATTCTTTATTGTTAGCAACGCAAGTGCACTTATTTTATTTCTTTCTGAGCTTCGAAATACTTCGTTTTAATTATATGATCGATGATCCGATGCTCACAATGCTTCAATGAAGAGTTTCATAGTAAAAGAGGTAACTATTGATTCATATGCGTATGACAAATTGATTCGAACATATTGAAGAAATTCGTCGGAAATTATATTTGTGAAAAAAAGAAAAAGTTGAACAACCTCAGCTAGTTAGAAGATATATCTAAGAGGAAAAAAGAAAAAGAAAAATGCATGTTGAGAAAATCAAAGAATAGGAATTAATAAAAACAACTAATATACTTGTTGGTATTAGAGTTGATTTTAATACAGAGTCGTCGCAAATTCAATATCCAGTAAAAGCAAATAAAATAACTTAAAAAAAATCAATAGAAGCTAGCAAGAAACTACTCGGTAGTGATGGTGGAAGCCATGAGGGCCTTAAAAATCAGAGAGGAATATCTTATCCATGACTATTCAAAAAAACATGCAAACTTTATATCGTTGAAAGTGCATGTCCGATCAAACCAAGCCAACTTGAACGACTAGTAGTACTACTGTAGGATCCTCAACCGCACCTTCATCCATCAGATATAAAGGTATAACTAGGCTCATGTATCTAACGTACGTATATATCTCCCACTCTCTCTCATAGACCAAATGCCTCAAATTCCATGACATTATCATAGGTAAGCATTATTTCTTTTTAACCAACTTGATTAATCGCAATATTTTACATTGACTTTTACAATAAATCGAATAGAAAAACTCTAATATTATTAAACTACAAGAATATAAATATTTTATGATCACTAAATTACTTGATTTTCGTTCTAGTTAGAGTCGTATATGTGAAAGTAAATAAGGGCAATGTGTATGCATCGATTACTAATTATGAAATTGGTGAATGATTTGATTCTTGATAAAAAGATTTTTTCTCATCCCATATATGGTAAGAAAAAAGATCGTAAGTAGTCATGAAAAAGACACTGTTCTCATCTATCCAAGTAAGAACAGTTCAATCTTATTCTCTAGCAATTAAAGAATTCGATTGTCCAATACACATCAAGTATTATCCAATAGTAACAATGAAAGATACAACAAAATCTACCATCTCATGTTGACGGAATATGCTCGCATAATGTATAGTAACTATTATTGTAGTCTTTCTGTATCATAGCCGTGTTCGATTTCAGTCCATTATTTACAAGTTGATCTTGTATCAAGTACTTTTAATCAAAAATTCTACGAAAGAACCAACTTATTGGTCTAACTGTTAATAGATGCTAGTTCTAACGAACTCTATTTGACAAAGTAAAAAAATAATTATTGAAAATAGGGAATCGTTAATGTTCGAAACTTAATTTTCCAAATTATGGTTATTGGATAGGAAATTTTTAATTTAGATGAACAAGGAAGTCTCCAGGCATTTTATTTAAAGTTGATGGAAGAGCTTCATGGTGTAATTGCCTAACTTGTAGGGCCAAATGTTGGAAACAATTCATAGAGAACCTTCATGGCTATGGCACAACACATCTCCTGGCAAAAGCAAGCATAAGTGTTGTTTGTCCTGCAAGATAGACGTGCCCAAATGGGAAGGGCATATCCATATTTACAAGTCCTTGCACTCCAAATAAGGCCAAACATTCACAAATATGCTACTTGTGAAATCCACAAGACCACAACACTGTGTTGCCTAACTCATGAGTCAGGTGTTTACTGTTTTAGTGTGATATCTGTCTGTCCCCCTACTCATATTCCTCTTCTAGCAAATGTGTTTGTCAAGGCACACACTATCCAAATAGTCTATATTAAATATTTTGATCACTAAAGAGAGTATCAATTTGGTACCAATAATAATACAACTAGTTAATTAATTAATAATTAAGCTATACTTTTGTTGGTTCCAGAAGCATAAAGAGTTAACTTTGTTTGGTCAAGTTTAAACTAATAATTGTATCCTTCTTTGCCCATAACTTAGTTCCAATTAAAATTATAGGACATTATGCTTTGTGCATGCATGGACCACAGTACTTCATGTTTATCTAAAACCCAAAAAAAAAAAAGTGAACCAAACAAACCCTATAAATAGACCCTTTGAGTTAGTCCCACCAACAAGCAAAAAACATTTATCTCATAAGCTATATGGACTCCAACCGCAAACGCAAAGGGCTCATGAAGAGCAAATTAATGCCATTCTATCGTTCAACCTCAAAGCCTTCCTCAAATGTTCAATATAGTAGCAACAAAGTTAATAAGCCGAGTCCAAACGCGTATACTTCCACTGCTAACTCAGTTGGCTATGTCGTTCACCACCAAGACTACGTGTTTAGCCCTCCGAAGCCGAACAAGGTGTCGTTTATAGTTCCGGCGGAACATGCCAACCGCCATGACAAACTAAGCAAGCTTGATAAGCTTTTCGGTGTCCCTGCCGATGAAAGTGTTGATCTTAAGGCTGCGTCTTACATCTCTTCTGTTCA
>CAODLS011204798.1:0-16869 GCA_948243855.1 Flueggea neowawraea
CGGGAAGTGGGTGATTGAATCGGCTGCTGCATTTGTAGAGACTCCTGTACATGATGAATGGGCATTGTTGTTGAGCAGCTCTATTCTTTTATCCCTATCAGAGGAGCTCTACACTGTCTCTCGCCAACCGAAGAAAGGAGGAACCGGGTGCTTTTCTGTCAGGTACTTGTGTTTTTTATTAATCATCTAGCTTCTAGCTCGCGTTAGCTGTCTAGAAACTGAAATTGTCACGTGGTAAATGGATTTTTAGCACGAGAACCTGTTGATATTAAAACATTTGTCCTTTTTCCTGATGAATGCCAAGTGTTGATTACACAATACAAAATGGGGGTTTCTTTTGTTCTCATTTCTCTCTTAATCTTTTCGAGTACTGTAAATCCTTGTATCGGGCCCCGAGGGGCGGGTTCGTTAGTAATCTCCGAATGTTTAACGGAGGACATTTCGGGTTCGAATATCGGGGTGGAGGTAAGGGTGGGAAAAAAAACAAACAAACAAAATGGTTATTATATTTTTGAAGAGGTTTATACACAAATACCCAGAAAAGTGAAAATATTTACAAAAAATCCATCTTAACATTTTCCTTTGAGAAAAACAATATAAACCAAAAATAAAAAACTGGTATATAAAATAAACAAAATTTATACTAAATATAAAAAGCAAGAGTGTATATTTTGGGGGGGGGGGGGGGATGTTGAAACCTTGTAGCGGAACCTTAATATACCAAGTACTTTTTGGGATAATTAGGGACCCATAATAGAGACAAAGTTAAAACATAGTGGGATTTTTATCATGGGAGGAGCTACAAAGTAACAAAAGTTGGTAAGCCATCTCAACCATTTACAACTAGTTCATTCAGTAGGGAAAAAATTGTAGCAAATTAGAATGTAAAAAAGAAAAATAAAAGAAAGTTTACACTATATGCTTGTAGCTCTTAGTGCTAGAGTTATCTCTAATACTATGGATTAAGGGTTTCGATTCTCAGTAGAAACAAATAAAATGATTTACAAAAAATGTGTAAAAATTACCTGATGGAACACAATGATGAATGTGTATATTATGTATAATAACATTGCTAATATACTGAAGAGTAATGCAGCCACCACCAGTGATGTGAACACTAGCTCCACGGCCATCAAGAGTCTTGTAGCTGTTAAAAATGAGTTCCTGCGACAACTTGATGTGCATGTTACTAGGAAACACGATCCAAAGTGGCTCAGGCTGAATCAAGGCGTATCTGAGCCGGCCTTCGGGTTCACGGCATCATCGTCCGAGGAGTCGGTGACAATATAGTATTCGCCGTTCTTGCCTCCCATCGCGTACTGTCCGAACCCAATTGTGCAATCGGCTAGTTTCTGGCGGTTGTTGGGCCAGCCCGGGTCGCATTTCCAGCAGTCATCAATGGGGTTGCCTGTTAGACATGGGGTTTGGTCTTTCTGGGAGAGTTGGAGCATTTCTCTTCTTGACAAGGAAGCATTTACTCTTCTGCATTGTACAAGCCGAATAATTGAGACATACAGAAAATGTCGACTCCAATATGACTGAGCTACAAGCTCGTTGGTACAAGGAAAATGTTAATGTCCTTAAACAACAGTGACAGAAATGTGGCCCATGAACTGCAGAAATCATAAATGACTTTCTGATTACAACTAACTTGCAAATTAAGCAGAACAAGAAAACTTTCTAAGTAACCTGAAAATGAATTTGAAAGAAATAAGATCACATAAATGACTTTCTGATTACAACTAACTTGAAAATTAAGCAGAACAAGAAAACTTGCTAAGTAACCTGAAAATGAATTTGAAAGAAAGAAGATCAAGATGAAAGTAAGAAGAGAAAACAGAGTAAACAGAGGAAGTTTTTTTTTTCTTTTTTCTTTGTTAGGATGAGAAGGTGGAAGGCCGAGGAGCTTAGAGATCCAGGCTACAAATTTTTTGTTGAGTCAAGAGGCGAGGAATCATGTACATTATATATAGAAAAGCTGCATTGTACCTTCGAACTTCTTGAGCAACTTCTTCAGGGTTGGGGTGTGGAGAGGGAAATGTGAGGTTGAGCATTGCCCACCCGAGCTGAGAAAGTGAGCAGAGAAGCAAAATCAGGACAATGCAGATCATGTACAGCATTGTTGGTTGCTGTACTGTTGTAGTGTATAGTAGAGAGTGTGGTGGGTTAAACTCTTCAGGTATGAGGAAAATTGGTTCCTTACCTACTCTAGTTCTAACGTGAGCCCACTATGTAAGTAGGATGACTTTTAAAATTGAAATTATTAAATGCTAGCACCACATGCACCAAATAAATTAATAAATAATATATTAATTAATATGTATTTTTATATATTAATTAACATATTACTTATTAATTTATTTGGTGGATGTATTAAGACATAAACAAAAAATAGATAAAAAAAATTCGTAGTGTTTGAGAGTCACTACTAATATTTTTTTATTAAATCACTCGATACATTCAAGACTTAAAGTCGAAATCTTTAATTAAAAAAAAATTCCTAGTATTATACCATATCCCTCATTGGTATAGTTGTCACTACTTTGCTAGCTGCTGTTTTTGTAATTATGTGTTCAACTGTTGAGTGGAAAAAAATAGTCATCCTTCTTTTACTATTTTGATTTTTGTCTAGGTTACTCTCATTGCACTGTTGATTCACGTATCATTTTTTCTGCTATTTCAACTCAAACAATTGAGACTGAAAACTTAAAACATTTCCATAGTTTTTTGCTTAAATTAACAAATCTTGATACAAACAACCTTGTCAGTATCTTAGTTGGTAAAAATTCAAATATAATCATTACTCACTCACAAAGCTCGGTGCATAATTTCCGAACTTCCTATTTTCTTAGAACATTGTGATTCTTTGCAAAGGAAAAAAGAAAAAACAGAAAAGTGAGAAAGAGAAATAACGGTAGTTAATAGTCAGGGAATCCAGCTGCTCTCGAGGAAATGGTCTGCCAGTGTTGGTGAGTGTGGGGATGAACTAGTCAATTTATCTGAACAATTCCTCCTTTCATTTTACTACTATCATGTGTATTTGCAAGCAGCAAGAAAGGTAGGGGAAACAATTAATGGATTGGAATGCCTTCCCTACACTTGCTGCCCAACTTATTCCGCTCTAGTTGGTTGGTAATTTTCAGCCAAAAGTTCGAGCCTTAGAAATATAAAGGAACTGTTTAGTTAAGAAAATTTTTCATTATTTTTAAGAAAAATGAAAAACAGAAATAAAAAAATAAAAAATTTGTTCATGAAAAAATAAATTTTTTTATTGTTTTTTATTTTATTTCAAAAAACAGAAATAAGATTGAAAGAAAACAGAAAATAAAAAATTATTTTTTCAACTGAACATAGCCAAAATTTCTCAAAACAATTGAACTAAGTTTTAAAACAGAAAGAGTGTCACATTAGCGTAAAATCAGTCTAGTTGGATTAATGCTAATGTAAGGTTGTCGTTTTATCTAAAAAAAGAGTAATGAGATGAATATGAATGTTAAAATAAACGTGAAATTTATACATATTTTAGTTAAACACAAATTGGAGAAAAGGAATAAGTTCAAAAAGGTGTAGTAATTTAAGGGACCAATTTGAGCAGGAAGAGGAGAGTCTTGCGGCTCATGCGGCAGCCAATGGAGCGGACTTCCAGGGTTCGTTCTTCTTTTCATGAACATGGGGACAATGAAAAGACGAAAAAATAATTTAAATATATCCCCGCTTTAATTTTTTATTTACCTTTGCCTTTTCTGGGCCGCTTTGATCCTTGAATCTCTGTTTTGGATTTTCTGGTTTAGAAATTGTACTGCTGCTGCTAATTAACCTGGTCTCATTGAAGTCAAATTTCTACTCATTTCAATCGAAGAAAATTAATTTCATATTTTGCTTTAAAGAAACGAAAATTAACTTTTTGTGTATTGATTTAAAAAATAATAAAAAGGGTCCATATTTCTTGAATTTTCATTTTTATACCTAGCATTATTATAGACTCATTGTTGCTTAAACTTGTTGGGAATGATTTACATTAGTTTCTCTTATTTTCGTAAGGAAAATGACGAAAATCTTGTTTAAATATCTAGGCTCTAAAGAAGAAACATAAATTCAAGCAATCCATTGAACTTTGCCAAAAAGCTTCTATCTCTGGATATGTCTATTCTTTACGTCCACAACATGTAAAGCAGAAATACCCAATTATTACTCCAAACAAATCAAATGTATAAAATCAAATTATTGAGAAAATAAAAGAAGGAAGAAGATCTCCTCCACCCTTTTTCAACCATAAATGGGCCCCGACGTTAAAATTTTCTTCCAAATGCATCTATTGGTGGAGCTTTCGTGATTGCCATGAATAGACATGCAGTTGGTTATAAAGAACGCATTAAAGCTTCAAATAATCTTTAGGAATTCATAATGGACGTCTCTCTACCATACCATAGTCCCAAATTACTGCATCATCCTATTTTCTCTCTTCTGTTTTCCTAACTAAGTATGGCCGCTTACCAATAGATTTGCAGCCAGTCTAATGATACTAGTTCTTTACTTAGTTAGCCTAATTATATCGAATTTGTTCATAGCTTTATTATTGAATGTGTTCGTAAATTTTATGAGTTGAGTTTGCACTGTTCAAATTTCATTTATTTATATATCAACTTTTAAAAATTATTTATATTTGATTTATCTATGTGTCAAACCAAAAGTAAAAGAATTCTTATTGAGTTAAATATGGAGAATTGCTCATCACTAACAGTTTGGTTTATTTACGCTCCTATATTTTAATAGACCGAGATTCTGGGTTTAGTTCCACTTACAATCATCAAATTCTACCAGTTATCACCATGACCAGATAGATCCTTTCGTAAGGACTGAAAAATTCATGGTGGGTGCATGGATAATCATTTCTTTTTTCTTTAAATCAAAGCTGAAACTATTTGAGGAAGAGGGACTTTATAGGTTTGCCAACAGGGGCATGGAGACTTTCCTCTCAAAATAGCCACTGCCAATGAGGCCCCACTTCAGAGCCCCTTTTGACTTTCTCGTCAATTGGAAGGTCCCGCATCTCTGACTATTATACGACTTAAACCACGTTAGTAATACTAGGCTCACTTACCCGTGTAGCCCTATCTTATGACTTTCTCCTCATAATTTTACGTGTAAACATTATGCCTCAGTTAGTACAATAACTTAATGAATCAATTTAAACGGTAATAAATACTTTTAAAGAGCAAAAAACCTTATATAAGGTTATTAAATTCAAATTTCTAAGCGCAAAATTCCATCGTCTCTTAGTTCTTGTAACTTAAGTAGCAATGTGAAACAGATTGTTAAAACAATCCATATCATTGTAAATAATCCGAAAGACATTTCACAGTATTTGTTTGTATATATCTTTGAAAGATTGGAAGAAGAAACAGAAAATTTTGAAAGAAAATATAGAGAGGGATGCAATAAAGTCAAAGAATTTTACTGAGATACCATCTTATCCTGAACAAATTGGATGATTACCACCAGTACTACAGTTTTCCTATATCAACTCACAGTTCCAAAATGGAAGCTTTCGCCATTGGAAGCCAGAAAATAAAGATTCTTACTTGCAAATCTCTTCAAAGTTCAAGCACCAGTCTATATATAATTTTTATTTGTTTTTAAGCTTTGTCCTGTTCCGTTATGATGCCACTAATTAGTTGTTGAACTTTAGCATATTTGTGTTACTTTTTATCAAATAATCATTGATCATTTGAAATGAGGTGCAATATTTTAGATTACATTTGCATACAATTGGATTGTTCAAGTGATATCTCCAATTTATAAGAATAATGAAGATAAAAATGACTAAAAATTACAATTAAGCGCAATTTTCATATTGGAATTGGATTATGCATGCACATTGATTAATTATACTGAAACATGAAGGTGGCAGGCTAAGCTAAAGCAATATAATTAAGATGGTATAAAATGCAGTCCGTTGATGATCAGAAACAAAATTAGATTAAAACCATAGTAGGAAAAAAAGTAAGGCCCGCATGCTCCTCGGAAGGTAAAAACTATGGCTCTTTTTGGAGTAATAGAAGGTAATTAAGCTTTCAATTTGCCTAGATTGCGGCGTACCTTTGAGCCTTTTTCTTTCTTTTTTTTTTGTTTAAGCGTAATTTAGCTAGATAATTTTTCCTTATTTTTATTAGGATGCAACATTTCTTACTAACGTATAACTTTTCTTTGTTAAAATTGTAAAAACTTTTAATATGTAAACAGAAATTATTAATTAAAAAATTATAAATTTAAAGAAAAAAATATTACACCTTAATAAAAAAATGTTGTAAAAATTTCTACAATCATCCGGTAGTAAGCTTACCTAAATTCCCTACAACTTTGGCTCTAGTCAATGATCATTCACTCATAAAGAGGGACTAACATCAAAAAATTTTGGAGCACCATCTTCAAGTTATTTTTTCTTGAATTAATTACTGAAAAGTGATTGCTTTTTCAAACTTCCACCTGGGACAACACAAAAATAAATAAATAAATAAAAATAAACTGTAATTAGTGATGTTACAACGAAGATAGGATCACAGTTTCCTACTTTAACATACACGCCCAACCCAATCATTCCATTTCATCTCTACAACCAAGATGAATCATGCTTGACTAAACTATCATCTTAATCGAATCTCAAAGTAACAAAACAACACAAACATGGTTATATTACATCAATCTCCCATCAATAACATACGACTAGACTCTTCAAAAGAAAAATTACGCAAGAAATATGGGCTTCGACCCAACTTTGCCATGGTAGAGCCATTTTATGGACCACACTAGAGATCATAGCTTATCTTACTAGGCTTTTATTATACAAACCAAAAGAAAAATCAAGAAGTTTTGTACGTGCATGAAATTTTCCTGGGTTCATATTCATGGATTATGTGCATAACCACCAAATGACTGACGAGGAATGCTATGGTGATTATTCAAATCAGGATCATCATTACCACCACTCTCCGGCGGGTTATCCTTCACCACCGCATTCTTGTTTTCGTTTCTGGGCTGTTCATCCGATAATTTGGTGTCTTGATTGTTCTCCGAATCTCCAACCATCAAAACTCTCCGATTCGCGACACAACTGACCAAACTAGCTGTCGCTAAAAGTACTATCATTAAGAAGGATATGAACTTCATGGCTTACTTTTTTTTTTCTTGGCCTCTTAATTATATCTTTAAGAGATATATGGCTATTTATAGAAAGGGAATGGTAGCGAAAAGAGAGTGGAATTGTTAGAAAAATCCCATTGTGGACTTTGCAATAACTCAGATTATATATTAAAAAATTGTTGAAATTAATTAGTGCTTCAATTTCAATGCTAATTCATGTATTTTGGTATGGTGGTGATCAATATTTATGTATGTAAATAATCTTAATGGTGCACTTTGGGCATATTGGCAAGAACCACATCATGGAGAGGGGCCAGCAGACATGAAAACCATTTACTAATTTGCTTTTTTGAAGATGAAGAATGAAGCATTGATTTCAACTAATTTTGATTGAGATATAAAGCATACTTTAATATATGTTTTGCTATGAAGTTATCATTTCCATATCTTGTTTATGACATCAATTATGATGACACCTCTAGCCTTTTTTTTTCCTATGATTTTGCTTAGGCTATAATTCGGATCAGTATTTTACTTATTGAAAAAAAAGATTTACAATGAAAGTGATTAGAGAAATTCGGTAAGATGACTTGAGTGAAAATAAATATTAGCTACTTTAGAAGAAGATTGCCACTAACATGTGTGAATTTCTTTAAATATTACTAAAACAAAATCATAATTATTTTTTCTTTTTAAAAATTTAGTCTTGACATGTCTTGCATTGAACTAAAACTCAATGCAAATGTTTCAAGTCCAAAAAGTTTAAGCCCAGTTTAGGTATCTTCATTAAAATTAAGAAAAAATAGACATTTTGTTGAATATAATATGTGAAATTAAATAAAAAATAACATAATTGTTACAAATATATACTTTTGGCTTCTTGAAGGAAGCTACAACCGGTCTAATTGCAAACAATAAAGAAGGTGGGTCGAGTTGTTAATCTTGAGGCAATTGAATGAACAGCAAGCAGTAGCGGACAGCAGTAGCATGGATCGAGTTTTGATATCGGTCTTGCAAGCAAACCACAATCGAGAAGTCAATAAGAGTGCTTGACTATTTTGCAGTTTAGATACTACTTCGGATCTGTGCAGAAAAACAGTGGGAAATGAAGAACTTTTCCCCTTTTTCTTGGTGAAAGAGATTCTCTCCCATTCTCTTCAGAGAGCGTACGTTCTTCTTTGTTCTGTAGTATTTTGGAGTCATTGTACTAAATGGATTCACCCACAAATGAGTTTAAGTAGCTTTTAAGTATTTGGATCATTTGGACTCTTCGAAACAGATAAAAGAACCACTCTTTTAATTTTTCTTAATTAAACTTACCAATTGACTCGATTTATAGTTTTGGTCTTCATCTTAACTGACCGGACAACTTTTCCCAACATTTTTTGAACAAACAAATCCACAATTGTTTCTTGGACGATCTGCCGGTGGAAAAGCCAGGTGGAACACACAGATTTATGTTTATCTCCAAAAGAGGTTTTTGCTGTATAGATGAAAGCTGGCTAGGCATGCAATACTTTGTTTAACAACTTCAATATTTGATATGGAGTCACCTACCGATGCTACTTACAGACGAAACAACTGTAGTTAGTTAGTTCTAATCCGACACCTGTACACCACAATTAAGGACAGCTGGCTAATTTCCGTGTTATTCTATGATAATTAAAGTATATATATGATTAAATTCACTATTTTGCTGGAGACAGTCCAAAGAAAAGTGTGACACTGGTGTCTTGATTTTTTACGGTACTTTTTTTGGATGCTTACTCTAAATTAACCAACTAATCTGAAAACGTGTGCGCATTGAGAAATAAAATAGACGTGTCCTGAGACTTGACGTTTTCTTGGCTGGAAAATTATGTCAAGTTTGGACGGTGATAAGAAGAATTCATTTCACTATATCAAGTTTGCAGTAACCACAACAATTTAGCTACGTATTAGATTCTATGTCTCTTTTATAAAACATTAGTTTTTGAGTACATGGATCACTTTTTCTTTATAATCACATTTTTAATATTATAAAGCATTTATTTAATATTTTGTATTTTTAAATTTAAATTCCTTGATAAATAATGTAAATTGAAAATTAAAAAATTAATATAATAAATAAATAAAATTTTATGAATAAATATTGATAATTTTGTACAAAAATTTAGGATAACAATGTAAATAATTAGTAACAATTTAATATCGTGTTTCTGTAATATATTTAGTAAAAAAATTGTGTTCCATGATGTACAAAAAATTGAAGAAATTGTTCATTTAAATTACAAAGAACCAAAAAGAATAAATTAACAATAAAAAAATCAATTTAATGTTCTAAACTTAATTATGAACAAATAATATGAACTTTCAAAAAATTTGCTAGTGAGTGCACCATTTGGTGAAGCAAGATCAACTTTCATACATGACGCCTGGAATATATTTCTTAACAACGTATTTTTGTCAGCAACAATGGGTGCACATATTCATATTTACACAATTTGGGAGACTGGAGTGTCAGAACAAATCCTCCCAACCCAACATTCATATCCATAATGTTGTAATATCTTTATGATACCAAAAACTCCAATAACAGCAGGTGCACCGCTTTCAAGATCAAATTTGATCGATCAATGTTGCTATAATCTTTTGTTCTTAGGCTTCATGTATTTGAAAACATTTATATCGAAAAACTTGAAACAATATAAAAAGATAGCATCATATAAAATTATTTAAAACTTTTGTTAAAGATAATATTTTATTTTAGTTTGTTAAAGATAATATTGTTAAGTTCATTAAAAACCTCATCTAATTATTTATATTTTTAACTAATCTTACCATGATAATAAAGACTATCATGGTAAACTAATCTTCTTCTTCTTCTACTGTTGTTGCTTCTTCTTCTTCTGCTCATCTAATTATTTATATTTTTAACTAATCTTACCAGGATAATAAAGACTATCATGGTAAACTATTATTCTTCTAGTGGTTTGATTTAATTTTAAATTAAAAGCATATGTTTATCTTCTTTTTATTTAAATTTTGATATAAGATAATTGTTGGATGATGGGTGATTAACATTAAGTTCCTTTTATATTTTGATGATGTGCAAAATATTTGAGTTAGAGTTAAACACGTTGGAAAGCTCGGAATTGTGAAACAAGCCACTGGAAGTACCACAACGTACGTTATGTGTTTACAACGTACGTTATGGATATGCAACGTACGTAGAGACATGCACAATGCACTTTGAAAGCAAACAGAAGTCACTGGATTGCTGAAGTGCCAATACAACGTACGTTAGGGAATGACAACGTACGCCATCTGGAGATATGGATATGATCAACGTATGTTAAGAAAGAACAACGTACGTAGACTTGGAGAATTTGCAGACAACGTACGTTATGAATGGTCCAGAAGACTGCAACGACTATAAAATGAATTCCAACGGCTAGTTTCTTTAAGGCAACAGTCAAATGGCTTGGAAAAACTATAAATATATCAAGGAAGGGCAGAAAAACGTAGATGATTATATGCTTTCAAGTCCTAAACATTTTTATCATTCTATCACCCCCAAAACACCAAATTCAAGGTAGAGAGAATATTAAGAGCATGAATCAAACACATGTATTCCTAGCATAGAGCTTTCAATCTTTTGTAAATATTTTGTATACTCTTTGAGAGTATAGAATGTTTGTTATGAACATATGGAAAACAACATTGTATGGCTTTAGAGGTATGAGTTGTAATCAACCTTGTAGGCTTTAGAGGTGTGAGCCGCAATCAACTTTGTAGGCTTTAGAGGTGAGAGCCGCAATTAACCTTTTAGGCTTTAGAGGTGAGAGTCACAATCAACCTTGGTGTAAGACTTTGTTGGATTGAGCCGGAATCAATCATCGTTATAGTGGAAATTCTAAGTGGTGAGACTTAGGTAGTTGATGTAGGCATGGTTGGCCGAACCACTCTAAATTGCGGTGTTATTTTTCTCTCTTCACTTCAACTTGCTTCCGCTCTCCAAACTCAACCAAGGCATCCCCGAAAAATTCTCCAACAATAATAAAATTTCAAATATGATATTTTTTGATAACTACAAATCAAAATAAGCAAATTTATTGTTGTCATGATGATGATAATTTTATATCTAAAATTAAATAATTTTTAGATTAACAATTTAATTGTAAATTCCAATGAATGAGAGTTTGATATGATTTCTAATTCTAATTAATATTCTAACTTCATTTGTAAACCTAGGAAGTAAAATTATATCCATAATTTTGTTGCCTTTATTAAACTCTTTCATTTACCATTAAAATAATTAAACATAAATCTACTCTGATTACATAATAATTTTTTCAATACTAGTCTAATTTTTAAATTTATTTATGATAATTTTAAAATTATCAAAAGGGTTGATGAGTATTTATGAATAAAAAGATGGATAGAAGTATCCATTTTTTTTCGATATTCGTACATTTATATATGTTATGATAATTGTATAAAAATTTTATTTTTAATTTTACAAATTATGGAAATATTATGGAATTCTATTGCTACAAATGTACCTTTATTACTTTTTTAATAAAATATTACATGGAAATGATTTAATTTGTCACTTATAATTACTAGTGTTATTATTATTAGTTTTTTATTTAACATCTATATATTTTTTGTCACCATATGTAAAATTTTTAGCTGCACTTCTGATTTTACAGTCTGTTTTTGTCCGATTAATTTTTATTTTGTGAGAGAAACTTTGAAGCTGATGCAAGGAAATTTCACACATTTAATGAGTTCGAATCAAACTTACAATTGTCAGGTTTTTAAACTGATCACAGATGTGTTCTGTGTTCATCCATTTTATTTAGTACTTTACTTTCTTTCTTTTTTGACGAAAAATATCTCTGCTCATGAAGCCTCCTTAGAACCCTGACCTTAGCTTCGACGACACTAATTTGCACGGACGCATAGCAAATTTTCAGCAGTCAAAGTCAGATTTTGCTACCTAGCCATCTGTTGCATACGTGATAAGGTTAAGTTTTCTATTATTATAAGGAAAATTATCAATTTTAAGGTGAATATAACGACCCAATGTGCCAAATTATGAGCAAGACCTTTCTGGAAGCCTTGTGATATGGGTGAAATCAATATTATATTGTATAATTAATCAAGACAATTTAAAACAAGCCAAAGCATCCATATTAAAATTATCACATTTTCAACACAGTCAATTTATGGTTCAACCCAATTTGTCAGCATGTTTACCATTTCTCTGTTTGGAATATTAAAAAAAAAATTAAAAAAAAAAGAAGAAAAAGAACGAATAACGTTTGTAGTTGGTCTCAACAATCTGTTCTTTTCTTGCTGGCTTCATATGTATCTTGATCTGAATTCTTACCGTTCATACCTCACAGCTTGATCTTTCGAATTCCGAGAAACTCGTAAGAAACATTACATATTCAAATAAAGAAATATTAAATATTAAGTTTTTGAGGAAAAAAAAGAAGACAGAAGAAGCTCCCAAGCTTGGTCTTCCACAAAATTGACATGATAATTAATTAATTCATGCTTCTCTATATATATGTGCTAGCCACTTCTCGAAAGAACATCCTCGACCATACCTTATTCTAAAGCTCAACAACATTGCCTTCACAGCTTCACTTATCACATTATTCCTCCATTAATAGTTGCCGGTTTGTGCTGGAACCATGAAGCAACACAGCAAATACATATTGTTTTCTACTTCTATAGTTCTTCTTCTTCTTCTCTTTTCAAACATTCCAGCACCAGTCACAGCCCAAGAAGTTGGTAGGCCTCATGATCACTTTTTTCTTTTTTAATTTACCTTTTAAATCATTTTATATCATCCGAGAATCAAACTCTCGACTCTTTAATGCAATTATAATACCGTTGAGCTATAAGTCCATTGGTTTTCAATTTAGCTTTAATGAGTTAAACATGTGCAAGTAACTTGTTGATGATGCAGAGGACGAGAGAGAATTTGATTACATTGAAGGAAGTGGGAAGGGACCAAAACACTGGGGAGAGATTAAGAAAGAATGGTCTCACTGTAAAAGTGGAGGTTTGCAATCTCCAATTGATTTGTCTCATAAAAGAGTGAAAATGATCCAAAAATCTGGGGAGATGAAGACTGATTACAAGCCCTGTAATTCCACTGTCATGAATCGAGGCCATGATATTGCGGTAACCAATCTTAAAATTCTTAATTTACTAAAACTTTATCATTTATTGCACTTAGTATGGCATTATTAATTTTGTCAAGATGATATATGATCATGCTTTCTTTTTGACAATAAATAGTGGGCTTTGAATACGACTTACAAGATATTCAATCAAGGTTGAACAAATTGCGTTCAAATCACTGACTGTCCTTTTCTATCATTCCAAACTTTGTATGAATTATTAGGGAGGGCTACTTGATGTTGCCAATCAACGACTGTTTTTAGAGATTTGTCTTTGGATTATTGTGAGAAATCATATACCTATAACATAATTTTATTTAAATTTTGGGTTTCACCTATCAGTTTAAATTTTCAATTAATTTAGCTGTTGATGCAATATCATTTGAAAGAGCATTTAAAAGAACGTAATGTTTGTAAATCGGATTTTTTTTCCATTAATTTGATAGTATGTTAAATCGGAATGAGATATTAATATGACCTTAAGACTTAAGAGTTATGTCTAATTGAATTTTTATTATATTTATGTTGTATATTATTATGTAAAATAATATAATTAATGCATTATATTATGCAAAATCAGCTGAAATGGGAGGGGAACAAAGCAGGATCAGTAATGATTAACGGGAAGGAGTATTTTCTTCAACAATGTCACTGGCATTCCCCCTCTGAACACACCGTCAATGGAAGAAGGTGATCTTATATTTCTCTCTCAATATTTATTTATTTTTCCTACAATTGAATGAATTAAAGTTCTAAAATAATTCATGATGAACACTTCAAGATGGTTCAACAACTCCACTTAGCTAATTAACTAACATGTTTAAAATTTTCCAAATGTTAGGTATGCCATGGAACTTCACACGGTTCATCAAAGCCGAGACCCCAACGTCAAGAACAACATTGCTGTTATTGGACCCCTCTACAAGATTGGCAAACCCGACCATTTCCTCTCCAAGGTTCCAAACACACTCCAACTTATGAGCTCTTTACATTTCTTGATTTTAATAATTAAAAAAAATAATTCTGATACAATTGAGTTTTAGTACTAGTTATTATCAATGATTTAATTCAACTAAAATTTCAATTTTGACAGTTGCTAAGCGACGTAATTTCCATGAGTGACAAGAAGTTTGAGAGAAGTAAGGGTGTAATCAATCCAGGAGAGATCAACGTGTGCGGCAAGAAATATTACAGATATATGGGTTCACTCACTGTTTCACCTTGTACTGAAGGTGTCATTTGGACCATTAACAAGAAGGTAAATAATTAGTCCTTCATTATATCCTAATCACATTTATAATTACTAATTAACCCTTCTTCCCCAACATGACAATTTCTTTATTTAACTCTAATTTTGTGGAATGCATTCTGCGATAAGCACTGTTTCCAGAGGTCAAATCAAGGCTATTAGAGAGGCTGTCCATGATGTAAGTAACTATAATGAATTAAGTTTTTTTGTTTTGATTAAGTCGTTCCATATCTTTGTATCTTTCTGATGTATGATTAATTTAGATCCGAGTTGCGTAGAGTACTAATGAATTACGTTTAATGTGTTGATGATTTGCATATGCAGAGCAAAATGCTAGACCGGTTCAACCACTAAATAAACGTGATATCCGTCTGTACGGACCAAAACCAGAGGACAACAACAACTAATAGAAATTCAAGAAGAGTTACGATTAGGACCCATTTTTTGTTCTTCTCAGCCTTATATTTGATTTTACTCTCTGATCCGGTGTTTTAATTGCCAAAGTTTAGAGTTTGTTAATTATATAGTTTGTATGAGATTTAGCTGGTCTAGTAGCGGTCATCTGTGCTATTGATCTCATTGGGAAAATGAAGATGGCAATTTTAGGCCAATGATGCAATGATTAATTGGTGTTGTAAAATCAAAAGGTAGAACAAATTTTTATTGTACCATTGGAAATAGTAATATTTGTTGGTTTATTTACAATAATTAAGCTTTGCTTATGCCATGAGACCTTAAAAAGAAGAAATTTCTCATTGAAATGAAAGAAGCAATACATTTTCTAACATATGAACCCTACGAATCCAATATGTAAATTGATGCAAATTTTCTACACATTCGTAACGGGAATGGTTAGCAAGTAGCAATAAATAAAGGGAATGTTACTTCACTTCCGACATTCCTAACCCTAACTTGGTGCTTCGGCCTGCGAGAACTACAGTTTTAGGAAATAAGATCTAGTTATCTCTCTATTTCTTCAACGTTTGACGAGCATGAAGACAGTCCGCCGCGGGTTTGCCTTGTATTGTACGAATTGCATTTCGGGCACTTATGTGCAACAATATGGAAACTCACTTCTGATGTTTCCCCACAATCGTTGCAAAGAATCCAGACCTGATAGATCATGAAAAGAACATGTGAATCACTGTCTCCTGAATAAAGATTGCATTGTTGGAGAACTTGTGGCAATCCATATGAAGCAGAGTTTCTTACCATCTTATTTTGGTAGATTTGAGGCATGGGAGTTGAAGCAATCTGAAATTTAAAGTTACAACAGAACTTAGCGAGAATGTAAAAACCAATACATCATCGTCACAAAAATATCGAAATTCATTTCAATTTAAAATTCATTCAAGCAGATACCTCTTGATCAAGCTTTTTCCACACACCAGACATGTCACAGTATGATTTTGAGCAAACAGGGCATGCATATCTGCAGAGAACATACGAAATTATAAATACTGGGTTTTCTGAAATAAATGGAACTGAAAAGCCTCAAGCGAGTTTCAAGAACTTACTGGAAATGTTGCTCCATCTCTTTAACACATTCCAAATGTATAGTGTGTCCACAAGGTAAGACCGTTATGTCTTTTGTCGTGTCAAAGAGAAACTGTACAAGAAAATGGTAAACTCGGTGAGAATCAGAGGCAAAACAGGATTCATAACAAATTATTTGAACATATGCTCTCAATTTTGCTATGTTACCTCAAAGCAAACAGGGCAATTATGGTGCATTGCTCTTTCCACACAACTGTGTGAGTCCTTCAACATTGTTGAATAGCAACATCCTGAGAATAGTTTTTGTTTTAAGTATTAAGCCAATAAAGTGTGATGATTATGAAGAGATTTTGTTCTAAGCGTCTTTTGCTTTTTTGATAAGTTTGTTCTAAGAGTCTTACCACATCTATTACAATGGAAAAAATTCTCCGCGCCCCCAGTTCTGCATCATGAAACTTGAAAAGTTAGACACAAAAGCGCAAACGTACTTGTATAAATTTAAGGTACGCAATATAATAGAGAGAGAAATTTGTAACAGCACAAATGACTAACCTGCAGATGCCGCATTCATTGCAATGGTACTGCTTCTTTGAAATCTGGTGAGACAAACTCATTATTAGTGAAATATGAAGGAAGCTGATGTATTTGGCATGCAAAGAAATAAGCTAAGATGCTTACATCATCGTCAAAGAACTTGCATTTAGAGCAAAAGTACTTCCCCAAACAAACTCCACACTGGATGCAATGTTGTGCAACCTGATAATTTAATATAAATTAATTAAACAAAACACTTCAAAGATT
>CAODLS011204930.1:0-52232 GCA_948243855.1 Flueggea neowawraea
ATTTGGTGTTTGAACCAAATGGGTTTCTCTACAACTAGGGTTACGGGTTTTACTAAATTTCTTGTCAAATCTGGTGTTGTTTCTGATGTATCTTGATAGATATGAGTTAGGACTTCACAGATTTGAGTTGGGTTAATAGATTTGACCAATTATTCGGTATGAGTCATGGAAGTCCGAGATTCATAGCTAAGATCTAGAAAGATTTTGACTTGGTTTGTGGATTTAGAGGATGAATCCATGTTCAAGAGATTGATTTTAGTTAATAAGACATGCTTTAAAGCATCCAACAACCCGACTCTTCATCATTATTTCATTTCTCTCTCACTTAAATCTCTCCCAATTCATCCGAGACTTCTCCTCATTGTTCGTCCATCATTTCCAACCATTTTGTGAGGTAAGATTACATATCTTTCTTTGTTTTAACTCATCTTTCATGCCTTGATTCATAGAATCTGTTTTGGGCCGAATTGATCTAGGGTTTGATTTTTCTGATGTTTCTTGATGAAATAGCACTTGGGGTTGCTACAATATGTTAGATAGGGCTTAGATTAACAAGAAACAAGCTTTGAATCGAAGGATTTGATGAGTTTTTGGATGGCCTAGGGTTCAATTTGGGTTTGATCAATTTTAGGTTGATTTGTGGTTGTTTTGATGAAATATTTGATGGATTCAAGTTGCTAGGGATGATTAGAGACAATGTGGAGGGATTAGAACATTGGGTATTGGTCGATTCGAGTTTTGGATTGAATTTGGTGATTTTCTGCGCAGGGTCCAAATCTGTAATTTATCGTAATTCTAAATAATTGGAGGAATATACTTGATATTTGGAGAGTTAGGGATCTATTTGCAATTTTTGATAGTTAGAGGACTAATTTGGGAATTTTGACTACTTGGAGGACTAATAGAATACCTTAAGGACTGATTGGTAAATTTTGAAAAGTTTGGGACTAGCACATTATTTTACAATGGTCAGGGACCAAATTATAATTTTACGTAGATTTCAAATTTTGGATCTAATGTGAAGGATTCTTATTCGCTATAGGTTTTTAGTGTCCTCGAGCGCCAGCATCTGCATTTGCATATCATGCATCCGGTATTGCCACATTACCATATATTTGACATTTGTATGTTGTATCCGTATCTGTTTTAGTTTTCTGTTCATGGCAACACGATCAGCCACCTTCTAATGGCGCTTGAATGAATCCGTAGCTTCAGATACAATGTGAGTGAAATGGCAGTTCAGACACATAGGTTGTGTCGCCTAAATTATATTTTTTTGTTATGTTCGGCCTTTCCCTGGAAAATGGATTGGCTAATTAATAATCCAGACTATTTGATTATTAATATATGGTTTTTGTTTCTGAAAATAATATTCATATTTGGTATATAAATATTTTCTGCAAATTTCTTAGTTTCAGCTATTGAATATTTATATAAGGTATATAGATATTTTTCAGTAAAGAATTTCAGCTTTGCATATGTGTTTGCTATATATATGGTTTATGTATATTTTAAATGCTTCGATGTGGGACACCTGTACTACGTAGGGTAAACGTAGTCTTTGGTATACCAATGCGCAGTCAAGACCCAGTTACCAGGGTTTGTGGTAGCCTTGTGTCCTGCCAGACTCATGTACTTAGTTTCAGTATAGTGGCAGAGTCCGCTCTTATGATATTTATATGTCGGTTTCAGGTCCCATATCACATTCGTTTTCGATATATTTACACGAAATGTATTTTAGAATGTATCTGCCTGTTGTTTGCTTTGGGTGCAACCTTTTTGGAAAATGGATTTTTGAACTAATATTCAGCATAGCGTGTATATTTATATATACTTTTATATCTGTATACGAAATAGTTTTGAGACATTTTCAAACTGTTTTGACAATGCCTGAAGCAGCTCTGGAGTGTCATTTCCTCACTAGGGATTCTTACCCCTTTTTCTCTGTTTCCTGTCAACTTTACTTACCCTATTTCTTAGGTTCAATTTTGATATTTGGCAACCGTCCGACATCTTTATCCTAGTGAGGTGTTCCAGTTGATTGTGTGTGCTCTTTTTGGTTCGGGCTCCTTTGTTTATATTTAGAGCTCTACATCAAGATATTGTTGGGTTACCGGGTCTTATTTTAACTTTTGGGATTTATGTTTATTTTAGATATATTTTTATACCTACTTGATCTTATGATTTCATTTTGTATAACTTATATTATACACGTATGATTTTAGTATAAAATGTTTTATATTTATGGAATGTCTTGGCAGACAAATATTTTGGGTAGAATGTTTGTATCTCTGAGACTTGTGCGAAATGGGTCGGACTTCCATAGACGGTTCATCTTGTACGCCGGTCATGGTCCGAAAATAGGTCGTGACAGTATACCTAAATTTCCCCAACAAAAACCCTGATTTGTAAGACACCAACTTTTGAGAGGGTTTATGGTTCAAAAATAGACGACGACAAAAATATACATGCCCAAAACACTCATTGCGGAGACATTTTCAAACTGTTTTGATAAAGCACAACTATTGTGTTCCCTTATTGGCTATCTAGACCGCAGTGGCTTCTACAAAACACTAAAGAAGTTCCATTCAGAAGCCAAATTGGAGGTCTTGCTTTTGCATAAGGAAGTTTCTCTCTTTTACTTGTTTTTCTATTTCTTTTGTTTGAATTTATCCTTATTTTTGGTTGTTCTATTTTGTCTTCGAGAACGATGACTTAGGCATTCTCTCATATGATTTATAACAAGTCTTCTGCAAGTTTCAGGAGTCATGGTACGAGGAAAGATCATCAAAATTTTTGTTTACTATGTTTTCTCTCTTAATAAACAGAAGGGTCACTGAGGATCACTTGGTTTCTATAATAATGAGTTTCAGTTTGAATATTAGAGCTTCGATAAATATGTGTTTTCTCTTTCTCGCACCTACTTTAAGGCCAAGTTTGTGACGGCTCATTCGTTAGTGAATATACCCACTCCATTTTCTGGGCAAGTTTCCTATAGATTTTCTACGACAGCTCTTTTGTTGTCGACACTGCCATTGAGTTCCTACAGTTGTCGTTGTTGTTGCCATCATTCCCTATTTTAGACACAAAAACCAACTTGCAATCACAGTATCTACATCCAAAAATGTTGTTTCTGATTCCATAATGGCAACAAACTCCATTGATCTCTCTTACGCCCTGTTTCTTAATCTCATTTTTTAATATTTGGTGAATAAAGAAGTTTTAATATTAAGTTTGTAGTTGATCTCCAAAGTTTTTAGCCCTTTAATATGAAGTGTGGACACCTTTATATAATGTTTGCAACTCAATTTAGGTTTCACTAGACATTGGATGTAATGAAAATAACCGTTGCACACATAAAATCTTATACATTAAATGTCACTTGAATGAGTCTGAGCTATTAAGCTTTGGGTGCTTATTCTTGTTCATTATAAAACTTCTTTTTTTTTGGAAAGTTTGTAAGTGGTTGGAACTCAAGAGTACGATTCCATAGATTTGGTTCATATTTGAACAAGTATAAAACAGAGTTGTAAAATTCTCATTTATCCTAAAAATGAAAGTGTAAAGGAAAAATTGAAACAAGTTATTTACTCAAAGCAGTTAGCAAAAACTAGAACAAAAATGCAAAGGTATTGACCATAAAATTAGCAGCTCAATTGTATATCTACCTCCAATGCATGTTGCAACTAAATTTTTCTATGGCAAAGACACCGGCTTTGGATGACATAACTTCATCTTTGATAATTGTGCATGTCCCACACCATAGAGGAAGGAAAACAGGAAATCATTTAGGATTTTCACATAATCTCTTGCATTAGCCACATCAACAAATATGTTATTAACTTCCAAGTTTCTTCTTTTAGAGGGAAGCAACAGAAAAAGAATTAGCATCACGAGTTAAATCTACGACACATAATGCGATCAAAATTAGACAATAGAATGTTGCTTTTCGTGACGGGCAAAACTCTGCTTTTATACCAAGAACTGCCTCCCTAAAAAGCAGAGCAACAGATAACGCCATTACAAACTTCACCCAATGTCTTCCGCCTTGAGGCTTCTCAAGCGATGGATAACAGCTAAAAGGCATCATCTGCAAGCCAACTATACCAGAAGAAGATTGGCAGCATGAGAAACATCGCATGGATAACAGATAAAAATTTCTCCAAAGGGATGTCAAATGAAAAGCATTCTTGTATAAACCAATTGAGAAAACTGAAACACCCGGATGCGGATATACCTTGACGAAAATCTCCCAAAACACACGCATACATGTTGTCTTTTAGAGGTAGCATTCCTTTTATTCTGTGAGGTTGAACCAAAGTTTAGGCATGAAAAAAAAATAATAATCCTAGCATTATAGGAGAGACTCTTTAAAGAGGGGTAGAGTCATTCATGAAGATGGAAAGAGGGGTATATGAGACAGTGGAATCATACTTCCTGAGTGGAAAATTTCTGTATAGAATTAAAAATAGAAATCCTACAACTTCTTGACTGGGATACTAATTAAACTGCTAAGGAATTCTTAGTCATGAATGAGATTAACATCGTCCATAACTGCTCGTGAAAAACTGGAGTCTAATTGTATTGACACAAGTTATCGTCCCAATCTCAAAACACAGTTAAATTCAGAATATCAAAGGAGCTTCTGGCCTTGCTCTCTTCAACGCCATACGCTCTCCTCGACACAATATAGAAAAAACTGAAGCTTCTTCACTGGATGTGCGCCCATCAAAACTCTGCTAAAATAAAAAACCAGGAACCATTTCAGCTTAACTGTGAGTAGTTGTAGCAAGGCCCATTTATCATTAATAGAGTCTATCATTATAAAAAAAATACCTCATCTGCTTGCCTTTTTTTGAAGCATGAACTGAAAATGCATGAAAATCATCAGCTTTGGAAAACATCCCTCAATGACTGTTGCAATAAACTCAGCATCCAAATAATTCTCACTGTTCTGTGATGTATTTATGGTCAGAAGTCTGATCATCCTCAAAGGACCTCTCACCAAAACGGACTATTACATTCCTCCAGAACCTATACAGTTCCATGCAATCTGAACCGTTTTTGTTATTCTGCAAGATGCTTTCAATTGGGGTTTTGGAGGAACTATTGACTTCCAACGCCTAAGCCATTTCATTTCATCAAGAACCTTCTCCATCAAGTCATCATAATCAATCTTGCTTTGTATGTTCTCGTTGCTTCTCTGGTGGTCAAAACTGAGATAAAAGTTAAACCAAAATTTGATTTTTTTTTGTTGATGACCACAAGGAGGAATGATCGCACAGGAGAAACTTGTACTCATCCTCCCACGATTGGGTTCCATAGTTGTCTAACAACCATAAGAAATGTTGCACTTCATTTAGGAGCGCCAAATATACTCTATGCAAGATCCTAGATTGAATAACAACTTTTAGCTGCCGGAAGTCCAATTTTTTCTCTCTGCTCTGGAGAGTTCTGAAGGGCGTTTGGCATCCATATTAGTGAGAGTTGGTTCTTGCACAAGTTGGCACTCCACTGTTGTAGTCGCCCGTCTGTTAATTTTGAGCAAATAGTTGTCTGTATTGCGCAAATGACAATTTACCACATCTTTTTAGTGGCTTTCCCACACGGCCCTCACCATTGCCTGGATCATGGCATCTGCTTCTTCCTCCAGCTGCACTAAATTCCATTCCCAAGATTCTCGCAGCCCTCCTACTTGGTTACGCAACTTGTATCTAGTTGGATCTTGGTTCCACCTCTCATGTTTGAGAGACCAAATCCTGGGGGCACCAGCCAGCCAATCTATCAACGTGCATTGGTACTGGGACAAAACTAAAGCAGCTTTCTTATCCTCATTCATTCTGTTGACTTTATACTTTGCCTCTTTCGCATCGAAAATCATGAAGTTCTTTGACTTGTCTTCCCAAGAAGTAATGGGCTGCACCTCAAAGTCAACTATGGTGCGTTATATTTGTTACCACCCTTGAGAAACATAGAGGACTGCTGCGAAAAATAAATAATAAATAAACAAATAAATGAGAAAATATAAAAGTAAAAGAAGTGTAGGTTGAAATGATAGATGGCAATCAGAGAACACTCCTACTAATGGAATAAGGAGAAGGTTTTATAGATAAACAAGAGACCAATAAGTATTTACTCTAACAACAAAAATTGTAACAAATACAACCCACAATTCCACTCAACACAAACACAAATATATACAAGAAAACCAAACAACATTGACCATATAGAGTTGAAAAAATATTCTCTATACCATTACCATAATTTGATGGTAAAAATTATTAAGCTTGGGGCTGTCAAAATGGCCTTAACGACAAATTTCACGAACTTTTGGTGATAATAATGGTGACAGAATTAAGTTAACGACACCATTATAAAGAATCTTTTTTCTTCCCACACCATAAACCACTTTTCCTAGTAATTTATTATAAACAGTTATCTATAAAATTTAACATGATCTTACTATTATGTATAATTTGAATGGCATCATTATTTTTATTCTTATTTAAATGCTTGCGTATCTCCAAAAAGAACTAATTAAACATTTAAATCTTGAAAATGATGAAGAGTGTTCATAATGAATTTAGTTATATGGAAATTACTAGTTACTAATAATAAAAAAATGAAGTTGTCACTACAATACCGTGTCAGATTCCTATAGGATCCCTGTAGCCTTCTGGTTGACTCTGTGGTGAGTCTTAGTGTTTGGTTGATCCTGAGTATGTTGGTGTTGATGGTTCTAAGTTGGGAGTGCCTTATAATTTGAGTTTTGGATGTTTGGAGTAGGCTGAAGGCTTGCAACGTGCGTTGAAGACCTACTACGAGCGTTGATGGCTTGCTGGGTTAGAGGATCAATCAGATTTCCTCGTCTGGGCAAGCGGTGAATGTTTTACGCTCGTTGAAGTGTGTAACTCGCGTTGATCATCGTCTGGTTTGGGAGTTTTGAATATGGGTTCGAGAGGTATTCTGTTTGTGTCGACAACGCACGTTGCTTGGAGTGGAACGCACGTTGAGCGTTGTAGAACTTGTAACGCGCGTTAAGGCCATCTGTCTATATATACCCCTCATTCGCCTCTTCCGCCTCCATTCGGCTCTCACCCATTTTCTTACCAAAATCTTCCAAACTTGTCTGAATCGCTTCTCTGGTGTTTTCCCATCACTCCTAGGCATCCTTTGAGGTAAGATCGACTCCCCATTCCTTTCATTTACTCTTTTTCCTCTCGAATCTAGCATTTTTCCGCTTTTGCACAAATATCTAGGGTTCAAATTTTTCTAATGATTCTAAGTTAGAGGATGTTAGGGGTTGTTAGATTGGACTTCATTGATGTTAAATGAACATGATTTAAGCCTTGATTTGTTCGATTTGATGAGTTATTGGTTGGGCTAGGGTTGAGTTTGGTTTTGGACGAATTTAAGGAAATTTGGAGTTGTTTTTGAGAAACCAATTGCACATTTGAGTTCTTGAGGTTAAGATCAATGAATGTGGGTATTTAGAATCTATTTCTATTGGTTGAATCGAAAGTTGGACTAAATTGGTAATTTGTCATTGGAGGACCAAAAGTGATATTTGGCATTTTAGGGACTAAAATGCTATTTGGTTTATTTGGAGACTTAAATTATATGTTTTTGGGATTTCGAGGATTGATTATTGATTTTTGGATGAGTTTTGGGTGTCGTTTGAGCATTTAGTTAAATGCACGTATTTCGATGCAGCCACAGTACAGTACCAACATTTCATTGATTGTTTCTAATACATGAATTATTCATGGTTATTGTTACAGCTTCGTGTTCCTGTCAGTGTGAACAGCCGCTAGCTAGTGGTGTCTGACCGATTGCTTGGACATACATGTAAGTGGATGACAGCTTCAGACATATAAGCTGTGTCTTCCAGTTATATATATTGTTTTTTATGTGTTCAGATTATATTTCTGAAATTGGATTAATCCAAGGGTTGGTTAATTTAATAACCTGATTATATGTTTATTAATCAGCTTACTGTTTTTGAATTGATATATATATTTACTATATATCCCTTACTGTTTTTGATATGCTTTTATTGCATGACTACTGCTTTGGATTTTAAAGTTATATATATACACTTGATACGGGACATTTGTGCTACGTGAGATAAACGTAGTTTTTGGTATACAAATGCACATTTATAGCCCAGTTACCAGGGTTGGTGGTAACCGTGTATTCGGCCAGATACACGTACTTATCGATTGGTGGCAGAGTCCACAATCATCACTGTTACTATTATTGTTATAGATGTAGTTCCCTATCATCAGTATTATGTTATGGTTACCGATAATATTGTAAATGTTTTCTTGCATGATGTTTGTTTTGTTGTGAACGTTTGTGAAACGGTTTTTGAAGCTATTTTTTATATAGCATGTATATAATTATTTATATAATTATATCTATCTATACTTGCATGTGGTGTTTTTCAACTGTTTTTAAAACATTTTTTGTGAGACACGTATGAGGCGTTCTGGAGTAATTTCCCTCACTGGGTTTGACCCCCGTTTGTTCTTTGTCTACGTTTATTCCTATCTTTCAGGTAGACAGTTTTTGGCTACGGCAACTACACCGCATCTTGGACACCCGTGATGCGTCTATTGGTTAGTGTCGCCCTTTTGTTCGGGCTCTACTGTTTCTGGTATAGAGTTTCATACTGGGATGCTGTTGGGTTACTAGGTTGCCTTTTGTATTTCGAAACATTTATACCGATTTTAGTTACTGATATTATTTTGATACATTTATCTATATATCTTTGATTTACATAAACTCGTTTTATATTGCTTATGTTTTTAATTATTAAATGTTTTAATAATTTGATAAGTCAGGTAGAGTTTCTGATCTTTGGGGCTTGTGCGAGATGGACCGGACTCTCATAGACGGTTCACCTCGTACGCCGGTCATGGTCCTAGAACGGGTCGTGGCAATTATACTACCATTAAACTATAGACTGATTGGGAGCATCTGTAAATAGGAAGTAAAATAAAGAGAGTACATGTTTAGAAATGAAAATATATCATTACATTGTTAAATTCAGGTTACTTATTTATTAATTTTTAATTTATTATGTAGAAATAAAAAACTATCATTGCATAATTAAATAGGATGTAAAATAGAGAGAGTTGTTAGACATATTTTAAAAAATAAAATAAAATAGAGAATTAAATTGTTTATAATATAATGAAGAATATTAGAAGGATTGATGGGTATAGCATACTAACTAAAACCCATTAAAACGTTGATTGGGCTTATAGTTGGCAAAGCCTTCAAACATTTAAGCCCAAAACCAACTCCAGACTATATCTTCTCTCCTGACACGTGGCACATCTCAACCATTTTTACCACAAAATCCACAGTACCCGGCGATAATGGAGCTACACTCTCTTCCCTCCATAAGCTGGAGCTGGACAAACACAATCTCGCCCGCAATTAGGATATCAATAGGTAGGATATAAATATAATATATTAATATATTTATTTATATTTATAGTTTATATTATATATTTATATTTTATTCGTATTTATGTGGGTGATAAAAATTATTATATGTATCTTACCTATGGAGTATTTGTTTATCTGTAACGTACCTTTTTACCCATTATTTAAATTTAATTAATTAACTTAACAAATAATTTATCATTAATTTAGAGCAATAGATTAAAAAATATCCGAGATAATATGAAATATTATATTCACACAACATAATATAAAAGTTATAATTTACAACCAAATATATTTAATGAAATAGTAATGTGATAAATTATCGCTTGAAGGAGAATTTACACAAAAATAATAGTCTAAAATATTATACAAGGATAAAGATGACGAGCGTTTCCAAATTCTAATATTTTCATTACAACTTTTAAATTACAATTTTTAGTTTTAGTCTCTTACTATAGAGAAAATATTAGACCCAAATATATATTATTTATATTTGTGACAGTAATATACCAACATATATTAGACCAAAATATATCAAAATGTTAGGAAAACAAATATTGTTCTTAAACTCTCATGCTTGATTTGTTGTAGTTGACTCTATAATAAAACAACATACATATTAAAAATAAATCAAAAAAATACTTGAAACAATTATTAATATCAATAAATAAGATAAAATATAATACCTAGAACCTCTAGGTCATCTTCTACATCATCAAAATAAGTATCATGCTCATCAAAATAGTATCATTCTAGTTATAAATTAATTTATTCAAATACGAGAATTCATTTATCTTCCCCCTCTCTATACATGGGCATTTACATAAATACCAATAACAAAAATTGATATTACTGGTTCACCAAGCCAATTTTTAATATTTTGGCAGATTTTAAAAATTGCACGTGTGTCAAAAAAAATTCTAAATTATATTTTTACGGACTTATCTGAAACTTGTTTAGATTTTATCTAAAGTCTGTTTATATTTCAGACTTTTTTAAAACTTCTTTATAACTTGTTTATACGTTATTTATATGTTGTTTATATTTATCTATATATTGTATATATATTATTTATATGTTGTTTATATATGTTATATATATTTATATGGTGTATATATATTTTATATACAAGTTACAAATATAATATAAACAAGTTATAGAACTAATATTTGTATGTTCTGCATATCTGTAAAAAATATAAAAGTTACAAATATAGAATAAATAAGTTATAAACATAGTATATACAAGTTACAAACATAGTATAAATAAGTTGTAACACTAATACTTGTATGTTCTGCATCTCTGCAAAATATATACAAGTTAGAAACATAACATAAACAAATCATAAACATAACAAAAACATAGTATATACAAGTTAGAAACATAACATAAACAAGTTATAAAACTAATACTTATATGTTTTATATCTCTGTAAAGATATACAAATTACAAATATAGCACAAACAACACCTTAACTTTTGAAAAATAGAACAACACCAATAGAATGTTAACAACATTTCAACAACATATAAACGAGAGTTGGTAAATTTAAAAATATACATTTGTTAATTTAAAAATATGAATTTGTAAATTTAAAAAAATTAAAAAGTAAATATGTAATATGCAAAAGTGGGTGATATAAAATAAATATTGTAAAATTTTATAAGTATACTGTGTAAAAATCACTATATATAATACATATGTGTGTGTGTATATATATATATATAACGGGTATAGATAACGAGTAACGAATATAAATACAAATATTATCTCATGAATATGGATATGAGTACAAGTACGAGTAGAATATTCTTATATCCATACTTTACTCATATCTGTACAATAAAATACGGGTATTATTTATACTCATATTTATATCTAATTAAAATAGATAATACTCTCATTAACTAAAGACAATAAGGTCCCATCGAATAGAGTATAAATTATCATCTCTAACCACAACCCATTCGACGAAAATCCTCGAAGAACCTAAACTCCAACAATTACTTACCATCAAACTATGTAAGAAAGGCTATGACCTCACCCGAACTGGCCTACAGGATCAACCCAGGAAGGACCTGTCTCGGATTCTGAGAATCGATGCTGCTATAAGAGCTATTGAACAACAAGCCAACTCCAAGAAGTACTCTAATCTTTGGCCTAAGGCCGTTTTGGAAGCTCTTGATGATGCCATTCGTTGCCGACGCTGGGAGTCCGCTCTAAAGGTCCGTATTTTATATTTTTGGATAGTATTTTTTCGTTGTAGATTGAAAAATTGTAGATTAAGTTTTAGTTTTAACCTAACAGTTTTTGTTCTAATAGAAATTTCGTATTAAGCATGATATTTATAGAATTGGACCATTGGTTGTACACTCTGCCTATGCAGTGTCTACAAATGATTGAATGGAGGAAGGAAACATGTAGATGTTAAGACAGAGGGTAGTGGTGCAATTTTGTATTTGTGGGGCTGAGGCTTTGTTTAGATGGCTGACAACATGTTTTATTAATGTATAGTATAGTATGATTATTATTGTTTATTGTATTTGGAAAGATAGTATAGTATATCATAGTTAAATAACTGTTTTTGTTTGATTTTATGATATGGTATGATTGTAGAACTGATAAAATGACTAAAATACTTTTATTTAGTGGTATAGTATGATGTTTAATGGTATTTTTTAGGGATATTTTAGAGATGTTAAATTTATAAACTACGGAAACCACACAGAATTATCATTTTGGTAGTCTATAAAATTTGTTAAAATTCATAGTTTTTGAATCATCAAAAATCATACCATACCATACCATACCATACCATACCATACTATGAATCTATAAAAATCAAAATAAATAATAATTTAACCATACCATACCTTACCTTATGAAACCATGAAAAACCATCAACCAAACAATGCCTGAAAGTGGTTTGATTTTGTAACTACGGTTTATATTGAGACAGAATTTTTATCAGGGTAAAAAATGATCTCAAGCTAGGACACTGAATATTTTCTAATCCAAACTTATATTGCATATTCAAAGCACGTAATATATTCTAATTTCTAAAAGGCGCTTTACGATATTGATCTGGAATCTAATTTTGTTATCTACCACTTAATTTTGAATGTTGCAAAGTTAAGTGTTTCTGAAATAGTGATTGTTGACAGCTTAGCAAAATTATCGATATATTTCTAAAATTGATTCTGGCGAAGTTGTATCTAAGTGATGGTGATTTTTTTAGTATTGTTGTTCGAGTTTTTGACAATAAATATTGTCTTCATTGAAGTCGCGAACAAAATCCTTTAAAAAGATGACAAGTGTCTGGAGACTAGGGTTTATGAATACATTTTTGAAACGTATCAAGTGCCAATATATGCTGAAATGATTTGATATATCTTAGATTTTTGGACTTCTGAGGAATCAACAGTGGTATGAGCCAAGATGCCAAACATACACGAAGTTGTTGATGATGCTTGGTAAGTGCCGGCTACCTGAGGAAGCTACCTTACTTTTTGAGGTCATGCTCTCTGAAGGGCTTAAACCCACCATTGATGTTTACACTGCTCTTGTAAGTGCTTATGGCCAAAGTGGGCAGCTTGACAAGGCTTTTTCTGCCGTAGATGATATGAAATCTGCGTCTGACTGCAAACCTGATGTGTATACGTATACTGTTCTTTTGAAATGCTGCTCCTCTAAATTCGGTCGTTTTGATTTGATTGGGAGAGTGCGTGCTGAGATGTAATACTTGGAAATTGAATGCAGCGCTGTGACGTATAATACTATTATTGATGCATATGGTAAGGCTGAAATGTTTGAAGAAATGGAGAACTCACTAATGGATATGATTGAAAGTGGAAGCGCGATGCCTGATCTTTTCACGTTTAATTTGGTTGTTGGGTCTTATGGGAGAAGTGGACAGATTGAGAAGATGGACAAGTGGTATGATGAGTTTAAAATAATGAAATAATGCCGGACATTATGACATTTAATTTCTTGATTAGATCTTATGGAAAGGCAGGCGCATATGAGAAGATGATGTCTGTTTTGGATTTCATGGAGAAAAGATTCTTTTCTCCTACAGTTGTTACTCATAACATTATGATTGAAACATTTGCTAGAGTTGGAAACATAGAAAAGATGGACGAATGCTTCAAGACAATGAAATACAAAGGAGTGAAGCCTAACACCATCACCTATTGTACTCTTGTTAGTGCTTACAGCAAAGCCGGGCTGGTGATGAAGGTTGATTCAATCTTAAGGCAAGTAGAGAACTCAGACGTAATACTAGATACCCCTTTGTTTCTGGCGATGGAGGATAAGGAATGCAAACCTGACAAAATCACATTTGCTACCATCATGGAAGCCTACAAGTCCCAAGAAATGTTTGAAGCTGCTCAATATATGGAAGCCAAGATGATAGCAGCCATGGATAATTCAGGTATATGGACTTTGGTGATGCCTCTTGATAATACTTTCTCTGGTTCAGAACAGAATTGTTTAACTTCTTACACGTTACAATTAGTTCTTTTCCTATCATTTGATGTTTCATTTCTTGGTATTATATTGAATGTCATATGCCACTGTCTTATACCGCAGTTTTCTTTCTTTGGTCCCCCGCTCCCCCGTCGGCCGGATACACAAGTTGTGAAGCAGGGGTGGGGTTTAATACTGTAGTTTGAACACAAAGAGCATGCTTCACATAATTTATGTAAACAGAATGTGGACTTCGTAAATTTAAGGTCTTAATAGGTTCTGCTACTCAATTTTCCTCAAATGCCTGGGACTTCTTGATAATGCTTTTAGAAATGTTTCTTCATCAAGAGTTCATATATATATATATATATATATGAACTCTTAATGAAGAAACATTTCTAAATATATATATATATATATATGTATATATATATATATGTATATATATATACAAATATATATATTTCTTATCATGGAAATCTTCTTCGTACTTTTGATGCAAGACTTATAGACATGCTTTGCTACTTGGTTAACTCACGTACAACGTTGATCAGGGCTTAGCGTGTGAACTGATACGAAAGAATGGCTTCGAAACTGAACAATTCAGCTGCCCAAATGATGAGATATCAGACAGAATTTGGGCCCATTCATGACTATTTCTTTGGGAGGTAACTTTCATGAACCTACCCACATATTAGATTCAGTAATTCTCGTGCCCGAGATTAAAGTTTATCCTTTATATATTAAATACTGATGGTTCATTGAGTTGATATAGACTTTATCCATGTGTTGTAACTATCTAGATATCCTATATCATAATAAATAGTACTTGTGTCACGTTCAGTTCTACCTTTACAACTGTCTGAAATAGGAACGGAAGGCAGGGACTAAAACTAGAATCAGGATGCGAACTCTTCCTATTCATCTTATTGTTTGTTGGTATCTCTATGTTTCAGGCTGCAATTATTTCCACTACGGGTGATCCAAAGATTCGGTTTGAATTTTCCGTGTGAGCCTTCTCCACATATGTTAAAAGGCTACTTGGATCTGATGTCTGGTACTAGTCAAGATTTAAGGTTCACATTTATCATCCTGGAAGGTAGCTGTAACAAGAGCGAGATTTGTCCCCCCGGAGAGTTGTATTTGGTATGTGTTTATGAAGTATGACCCTATTGAATATGGACCTTTCCTCCTTTGAATGTATGGCATACGCCTCATAGTTTATATGCTAGCATCATTTACTATGTAATTCGTCTCATTTCCCTGTGGATTGATAGTTATGTTGGAGTTTACAGGTGCTATGGGATTCACGCTGCATCAGCGTCTTGAAAGCTGTTTTCTAGAGTTCCATTAGCCAGAACTATTGAACTGTTTTATTTGACTTTGCATGACTGCTTCGAGATTGCAACAGCCTTCAGTGAGCATTACAATTAGGGTACTTACATCGTATGTATTTATTCATGGGCAATTAAGCTCCATGATTTCAAGGGCATCTAAGCAGTATTCTTTGAGGCAATAGTGGCAAAGTGGTGTTTGGGGCAACTTAGGCAAACCCATGAAACATGAATCTAAGGTTTGGTTGATGTCATATTCACCAATACACAATATCAAATCGTTAAAGTACAAATCATCCTTCAAAATCACCTGAAGTTAATACATAATTTGGTATCCAACTTAATTACAAAGATTAAAATTGAGATTCAACCTTCAAAATCATCTGAAGTTAATACATAATTTGATATCTAACTCAATTACAAAGATTAAAATCGAGATTCAATTACAATTAATCATCAAATGCTTAACTCCAAATAGTTTTCAAATATCCAGAGTCCTCAAATCAAACGGAATTAACTTACTAATTAGTTCATATACTGACAATTAGATTCAATAATATCCAATATTATAATTATTTTCATCACGTATACCAAACATTAGAACGATCTCATCTTAGTTCCTCAAACAAAATATAGTTCGCTGAAATGATCATATTCAACTGACACTAGTTTCAAATCCATGATTTCAATCGAGGCTAAAATTTGCAAATTAATCGCACCAAATGCTCGAATCAATGTACTATAGATATTTAACTCCAAATAAATTATCATCAATCTCCCAATAATAGGACTGATTACCTAACCATAGGCAATTATGATCATAATCAAATGAGCAAAATATCATCAATTTCCATTAATTGTAATTATCACCAATTTGATAGTTACAAACTATTCTTGTACTTGTCTATCAACTCGTAAAACTAGCATCAATCTACATTTACCATGTAATGCATATAATTCCTTGATTTATCATCTATCGTACATCATGAATTTGGTATAATCAAAACATCTATCGTTTAGATCAATCCTTCCATATGAATAACAAATTCCCAAAATCAACTGCCAATTTTTTTTATCCTGCTATATTTTGCCTTTCGAATTTCCAAGTTCTAATTAAACCATTGATTGAAGATATTCTATTAAGAATAGGATGTAGCTTATCTCCAAAACTAATTTAGTCTCCAAACTATACAAGTTCTTATCTAAACTATTACTTCAAGTAGCACCAATTACATACGCAAAAGTATATTCTGATCAAATACAACATTCTCGCAAGAATTCTATGATTGTTCCTTGAATAAAATCTATATTCGATCCCAATCATATGTATATAATTATATCATATCTTGTCAAGTATGACTTAAGATCCAAATACCTCGATAATTTTGTTCATTCTAGAACCTCATCAAATTAAATCTCCAATAAGGAAAATATTACCATTTTTCCAAACCAATCACAGAGGAACGACCACCACATGCTTATGTTCTAGTCTCTTAGAGCTAGATGTACAAATATATAAAGACAATACAAAATTGCAAATGTATAAATGCAATTGCCAATAATGCCTATGACGGAACAAAAGGCACCGATATACTCATCCGCAGAAACAAAGAGCAGAATGGAGGAATTCATATCCAAAGTACAGAGCGCTCACACTCCATCCAAATCATGTTGAGTTTTACTCTCAAAGCATTCAGTGTAGTACCACGACTCAGAACACATTCCCAAAGGAACGGAATATGCAATGCCAGAATCCAAAGCTAAACCTTTAGCCTAAACACATCGTGTTACTCCAATCTAACCATTACAAAGACATTAACAATATCAATGTCACCTTATCAATGATTGACACCAAATTTCCAAAACATGATATTTCCAACAAAATCACCATAATTCAATTTGATTGCAAACCCAACTCGTTGTAATCTTAGATCATCAAGAATATGCTAGAGACAACGTCTTTATTAAAATTGCCATAAGCATAAAAAAGGAATATATAACTATATGCCCAAATTCTACAAACAAATCAACTCAACTCTGTGAGTTATTCCACCTATCATCTTTTCTGATCACATCACATTATTCCTCAATGAAATCATCGATGAAATACTAAATTTTCTCCTTTTCTAACGTCAATATATGATATTGCTTTCCAAGACCCTGTCAGTTTCCACTCTCTCATGTAGTATTTACACGAGCTTCAATATCCAAAATTCGATAGATCGAAGCCTCCAAGTTACAAGTTCAAACATAATTATTTCTTCAAATCTACTCGCAATTTGATTTATTATTCAACCTTTGATCCAAAAATTTTGACCTCATCGAGATGTCAATCCTCAAATGATTACATTGACAAATCTTACTAACCTAAATTATCACCAACCTAGGAATGACCAGAGTTGTGACAGTTTTCTCAAAAAATGTTTCTCAAAATAGATTTTTTTTCCTCACACAATTCAAAAGTACTTTGTATCTTAAAAGTATAATTTTCCCAAAGTATCAAAACAGATTATCGTAATTTGTCTCATAACAAATATTGCACATCATTTGCAAATACTTTATATTCCAAAAACTAATCTTCCAAAACCGTCAAAACGTAAAGAATAGAATATAATTATATATGATAAAACTTGTGGTTTCCGTTACAATTAATTATCTTTAGTAAAATTATTTCAAATCATATTTTGTAAAACCCCTTCGAAAATTCTTTCACTTTATTTAATAAATTGCATAAATAACAATATTGCTCTTCTTAAATTAGAACGACCTTGGCAAATAATAATACTAAGTACATTAGGAAACCACGTGTACATAGGAAATTCAAATATTTTGAAATGCGTTTGCACAAGATTTGCTGAATAAATTCATACTTTAAATAGTTGAAATTCTCATAACATATGAAAATTTTCAAAATTGTAAATTCACGCAATTTTAAATTACATAGTAGCTTAAAGCTCACCTAACCTAAAGTCACTATTATAGTATACTAACATCATTCTTCATTTATCAAATACCAAATCTGGCAACTCATAAACTAAGATTTTTCTCAAATTTGCATCCTTTTACTAATCGATTGCCCTCGACACTCTAATCATTAATAGTCATATGATCAAGCATATATATTGGATATAATTTAACCCAATTAGAAGGTATTACGACTTCAAACAATTTTGATTCTTTGAAATTCCAAAATATTTGTTATCAATCATTACTAGGCTTATCCGCTAGTTTCTCAAAATACAATATATTTTTCAAATTTTGCTAAGCCCCCAAGTGCTTATCGAATCAATGTCTCTTTCTTATTTCTTAAATTCTCCAAATTTAAATTATCGTCAATACAAGCAATGATCATTCAATACCAACTAAAGGCATCCACTTTGAGATTACTTCGAGGTAAGTCATTTGAAGACTTTCCACAGAGGAATAAGCCACATGGGAAACCAAAATCGCAATGCGGTGAAGTTGTCCTCACCGAATTGATATAGCTAATTCATAGGCTATATACCTTATTTCTGCCTTTGCTTCTTTGCGATCCTATCTTTGCACTTTTGTTTTGCTTCTGTATCAGCTTTCATTCTTGTTTTTGCATGTCTGCACGTTGGCCTAATAGGCCAAATGCTTGCTGGCTTTAGTCATACTTTGTGATTCAGATGTTGAAATACTGGTTAGGATTTTGTTTCAAAGAGTTAAGATTGATTGTAGCTTTGATCCGATTTGTTTCAAAATTTAAGGACGAATTTCTTTTTAGGGGGAAAGTATGTAAAACCCTGTCGAATTCTGATACAGTTCTCTGTAGCTTTCTGATTGATCTCCTTTCAATTTTGATCGAAACGTGTGATGAGTTGTTCATTAATGGCTTTGAGAGAGGTTACTCAAGTAAACATTAGTGTGTTACTCGAGTGAAATAAACCATGGATTACTCGAGTAAGCATTTATGCATTACTCGAGTGAGACTAACTATGGATTATTCGAGTAAGCCATCTTCCTGGATGAACACGAAGAACACCTGTGAATGTGTTACTCGAGTAAGTATATGTCTTACTCAAGTAAGCCATGCAGTTATTGTTGGATCATGGATTATTAACATTGAGTTTCTTATGTGTTTTGATGATGAACAAAAGAATTTGATGAAGAGCCAAATGTTTGAGTCAAAGCAAAACATGTTGGAAAGCTCAAAATTGCAAAACCAAGTAACAATTGCAATCAACGTACGTTATAAAGAAGCAAACGTACTTCATAAGCAATCCAACGTACATTAAAAAGAGAAAAAAAATGTAAGCAGAGGCTACGGCATAACATAAGGACAAGTATAACGTACATTATACTATGGCAACGTACGTTATCTGGAGAGATGGCATGAACAACGTACGTCTAGGATGTGAAACGTACGTTATCTACATTTGCAACATGATCAACATACGTTTTGTAATGGCAACATACTTCTTGAAGGCAGATCACCAACGTGTTGGGAACTCTACGTGTGATCATATCAACTATGGGCAGTGAAAACATGTTTTAAAAACGTAGAACACAACCAAGGAATGTTTGCACATAAACAAAAATTAACAAAACGAAATCATGCTAATAAATAAAACGTGTACGAATGGTTACCTCTAATCGCTTCGCACAATCGTCTCCTTGTTTTCACCAAAAATAATAAGTTAAAATTTTATGTTTTAAACCCTTGAAGGATCTTTAGAACCTAGAGAAAACAAGAAATATTTCTCTCTATCGGATTACACACGTAACCTATTAATTAGGTAGTGTGTTAGCACTCGAATGCTCTAACCTAAAGGGTTTAATGTTTCAGATTTGTAAGGCTGAACAAAAAAAAAATTTCACCTCTTAATGCCGTGAATATTAGTATGCAATCACTCAAGAAACTATTCCTTATGTTCTAATAACAAAAGGGCCAAAAACACAACCAAACAAGCTAATTCTCTTAATAACAATGAACGAATTGTGCAAGAGAAAAAGGGAGAGAGTGTTCACGGTTTTCTTAGGTCTTTAGAAGAGTGAAAAATTGAACTTATGAGAGTGTATGGATGGCCCTTGAAGTGGTTAGAAGTGTAGGTGTTTGTGTCTAACACAAACATATCAAAAAGATGAGATTTGATGGAATTCAACTTCTTCACTTGTTTAATTCATCCAAAACTCTTTAACCATATCAAGTAACAATTAACACATGTTAAATTAACATTTATGGCCAGATTTCACATCCTCAATTTTGGATTTAATGGGCTGTTCATTTAACACACTTAAATAGCCACTCATTTAGCCTGCTCTGAAACACTCTCACGCACTTACGTTTATGCAACTCTTACGTAATTTTAAGTGAACCTTTATGAGAGATAAAATTCGTTTAACCTAACCAGATTACTTTGTGTAAGATCCTATATGTCCATCTAAAGTCGGCAATGGGCCCAAAATGGGCTTTCGGCCCATAAGTAGTAAGTGGACTCTAGCAAGTCATTGCGACTACCCGAATTAGATGAATTTGCACCGTTAGCAAAATAATGACCTATTTAACAATCTTATGTGATCCTTTGCCTATTGATATCATTTCTAGCATGAGGCATGGAACATGTAACCCTCATTTCCCGCTAAGACATTTCTTGGTCTTTTAGTAGACTAATTAGGTCAAATGTGTAATAACTCTTATTACATCATCTGGGTGCGGCCGCACGCTACTCAGTCTCACTAACTAAGTAGCTGGTGATATCTCTCTCAATTAAGAGAGTGGCAATCCCCTCACTTCACTTATAGCTCCTCAGGTGCTTCGTGGTATACCCAACCACACTCATACTTGATACTCGGTTACGAGCCCGTTAGACGTACGTCAAAGCATACTAGGACTCACCTAGGTTCTATAGTAATTTCAGGTCTGAGGAATCAACTATAAGAATGTAATGAGATTCACTTATGACTTATAATCATGTAGTAAACTCATTTAAGTGGATATATCCATACATTGTTCTTAACAAGTACTATGTCCTTGATCGACATCCCATGTCCTATGATCGATAAAACTCCACTATCTCTCAAGGAACATACTAGTCTGAGTTTATTATCGTTCCCACGATAATAATCGACTAGGGATATTTTGAATAGCGTTTGTAAACGTTCAGGTTTTACTGCCAAGTCACCACACTTGCATCATGAACCCACAACTATTCATGGATACTTTGTTAATTTATTTTCACAAGAAAATAAAATATCAAATTATTGATTTATATTATAAACTAACTGAAATACAATGTCTTGGGATTTGGGCATACACTAACACAATGATCATATTGATTTAAAGGGCTATAAATACATCAAGAGAAGGCCAAAAACATGTTGGACAACATCAAAAATCATATAGCCAAACTTCATATTAATTTCTACCAAGAAAAACATCAATTCAAGCTAAAGATCAAAGTTCAACCATCAAGATCATACATTCAACTCTAGCATAGAGCTTAATCTTTTGTAAACACTTTGTATACACTTTGAGAGTGTGAGAAATTTTTGTTGTAAGCCTATAGAAAATAACATTGTAGAGGTTTGTTGTGAACATAAGGAAATCAACATTGTGAGGGCCTTAGAGATGTTGAGTAGGGAATCAACCTCATTGTATTGGCCTTGTTGGATTGAGCTATAATTAATCTTCGTTATAGTGGAAATCCTAAGTGGTGAGACTTAGGTAGTGGACGTAGGCATCGAGTTGGCCGAACCACTTTAAATTCTTGGTGTTGATTTCGTTTCTTCATTTCAAGTCAATTTTGGTATCCGAAGAATAGACCAAAATTCTCTAAAAAGTGGTATCAGAGAGGGTCTCCAACAACAAGACTTAACATCCTTGGAGCAAAGATCCACATCAACAAAATGGATTTCGGTCCTCCTACTCCAAGTGTTCCTGGTTCTTTTTCTAACACTCCTCCTTACTTTGATGGCTCAAATTTCAATTCATGGAAGAAGAAAATGTCTATTTTCATTCAAGATTACAACATAAAACTTTAGAAAATGATTGTTCTTGGTTCTAAAATTCCCAAGAATGAAGATGGCACTCTTAAGGACTATAAAGACTTCAAAGATGAAGATTGGAAGTCTCTTAGCATAAACGCTACGCTACTCAACTATTGTATTGTGCTTTGAATTTCGAAGAGTACAATAGAATTTCTTCATGTGAGCATGCCAAAGAGATATGAAAAATGCTTGAGGTCACTCATGAAGGCACAACTCAAGTCAAAGAAACTAAGATTAATATGCTTTTACATGACTACGAGTTGTTCACCATGAAAGAGGATGAAAGCATTAATAACATGCTTGATCACTTTGTGGAAATTACAAATGGTCTTACCTCATTTGGAAGACCAATCTCTAATAGCGAGAAGGTGAAGAAGATTTTGAGGTCTTTGCCCCAAGAATGGGATGCAAAGATCACGACAATCATAGAATCAAAAGATTTGAACTCATTAGAGTTTAGTGCTTTAGTTGGGTCTCTCATAAATTATGAGATCATACTAAGGTCAAGAGAAGGAAGACCTAAGTATGGAAAGGCATTGAAAGCTTCCACTCATCTTCAAGAAGATGAAAGTGATGGAGAAACAAGCTTGGATAAAGAAGGGGATGAAGAGATAAAATTCTACTCCAAAAGAATAGCAACTTACAAAAAGTTGTTGAAAAACAAGAAGAATCAACAAAATGAGATGGAGAGATGAAAGAAGAAGAAGAAGAAGAAAAGGCTATAGTTCTTCTTCAATATAGTTCTTCTTCAAGTGATGATTGTGATCCATCAGCCAATGTATGTCTTCCGGCATATTAGGTACTTCTAATTCTCATTATTTTAAATTTCATGCAATTTTTATTTCTTATTTGATTATTGTTATTTGCATGATATTTTGAATATGCTGATTTGAAATTGTGCATTGATTTGAAATAAATAGGGGGAGAGTCTATTTCTTTTGTTATATGGACAAATTATTTTTGAAAAGGGGAGTGATAATTGCTTAATTGATTAATCTTTTTTATGATCACAAAAAGGGGGAGAATGTTGAATATGTTCATATATCTATCTATTTTCAAGAGGTTAGAAATTTTTTTTCGCATTCACATTTTCATGATGCTAACAAAATGACAAGGATGGAATCCTTGATCAATGATGTTGTTCTTGATGTAGAGCTTTAAATTATTCAAAGTTTTGTCATCATCAAAAAGAGAAAGATTGTTAGATCATGGATGATCAACATTGAGTTCCTTATGTGTTTTGATGATGAACAAAAGAATTTGATGAAGAGCAAAACGTTTGAGTCAAAGCAAAACACGTTGAAAAGCTCAGAATTACAAAACCAAGTCACAATTGCAGTCAACGTACGTTATAGAGAAGCAAATGTACATCATAAGCAATCCAACATACGTTGAAAGGAGACAAAATGCAAGCAGAGGCTACGACATAACATGAGGACAAGTATAACGTACATTATACTATGACAACATACGTTATCTGGAGAGATGGCATGAACAACGTACGTCTAGGATGTGAAACGTACATTATCTGCATTTGCAACATGATCAACGTACGTTTTGTAATGGCAATGTACTTCTTGAAGTCACAGATAACAGCTGACAACTTTAAACACACTCCAACGGCTATATTCTCATCACCAACGATCGTATTGATTCAAAGGGTTATAAATACATCAAGAGAAGGCCAAAAACGTGTTGGACAACATCAGAAATCATATAGCCAAACTTCATATCAATTTCTACTAAGAAAAATATCAATTCAAGCTAGAGATCAAAGCTCAACCATCAAGATCATACATTCAACTCTAGCATAGAGCTTAATCTTTTTAAACACTTTGTATACACTTTGAGAGTGTGAGAAAGGTTTGTTGTAAGCCTATAGAAAACAACATTGTAGAGGTTTGTTGTGAACCTAAAGAAAACAACATTGTGAGGGCCTTAGAGGTGTTGAGCCGGGAATCAATCTCGTTGTATTGGCCTTATTGGATTGAGCAGTAATTAATCTTCGTTATAGTGGAAATTCTAAGTGGTGAGACTTAGGCAGTGAACGTAGGCATCTAGTTGGTCGAACCACTCTAAATTCTTGGTATTGATTTCGCTTCTTCATTCCAAGTCAATTTCGCTATCCAAAGAATAGACCAAAATTTTCCAACAATTATGGCAGAAGTGACGCCATTTTGGGCAGGGGTCTATATATATACCCCTACCCGACTCTTTCGGTCTCACTCTCTCATTTCTCACTCAAATCACTCATATTTCGTCCAGAGATCATATTGATTGATTCTCCTTCGCTTCTATTGGAATGAGTTCTAGGGTTTGTTAAATCAGGTTATTGAGAGTCTAGAAACATCTAGAAATAGCTTGAAATCATTTGAAGCAAAGATTTCATAAATTGGTTTGAAACATTTCTGTTTTGATCGATTTTTCTCGATCTTGTTTGATTTCGAGTTGTTTTATTGGTTTTGATCATAGATCCTTGTTCAGGAGGTTGATCAGAGTTAGTATGGGTGATTGGTTATGATTTTTATCGGTTAAATCGAGTTTGGTCGACTTTTTTAAAAAATATGGGAAGTTGACTTACTCGAGTAAGCTAGAGCAGAGCGTTAATCGAGTAAGCATTTGACTTACTCAAGTAAGCCACTATTGGGGTGTTACTCGAGTAAGCCCTTTAGGTTTCTCGAGTAAGTCATGGTTCTAAGGGACCTAAACTGTAATTTTTCTTCATTTGCGAATTCTGAGAGTTCGGGGATGAATCTGAGGATTTTAACTTGTGGAGGACTAATTGATACTTCCAAAATACTTTGAGGACTATTTTGAAAATTTGTCAAGTCTCGGAGACTAAGACATAATTTTACATTGTTCGGGGACAAAACTGTATTTTTACATAAATTTTGAGTTTTGGATTGAGGATGATAAAATCTCATCCGAGATAGTTTTTGAAGGATCTTTTGACGGGGTCTGATCATGTATTTGCATTGCATAGTATTTGGTACCAATACAGTACTGTATTTCAATTTGCTTTTGATATATCTATTCTGATATTATATGTTCAGCTTTGTGTTCCTACCAACGAGATCAGCCGCTGACCAGTGATGCTTGATTGGCGACTTTGCTTGGATATCCAGGTGAGTGGATAGCAGCTTCAGACACATACGTTGTGTTTCGAAACTACTATTGTTTTTGTTATGCTGGACATGTTATCTTGAATGTGGATTAATCTAAGGATTGACTTAATTGATAAACTGATTATGTGAATTAATAATCAATACTCTGTTTTGAATTTGATATATGTATCTCTGATTTTGATATTCTCGGATTAGTTTCGGAAGAAAATTCGTTTTGCTTTGAATTTTGTTTTGCATCTGACTTGTATAAATATTTTGAAAATATTTATATTTTCTAAAATTTGGCGTTGCTCTGCACGTCTAATGATTTAAGATATGCTTTTGATTTTGAGAATATATTTATTCTCTGATGTTGAAGCTAAGTTGCATGCTTTGTTTTCATGATGTTTTGGTTTTATGATATGAGACTCCTCTATTACAGGGGTAAAACGTGACATTTGGTATACCAATGCTTTGAGAAATCCCAGCTACCAGGGATGCCGGTAGCCATGTATTCTAATCCAACACATGATTTGATATTGACTAGTGGCGGAGTCCACATTACTTGTTATTAGTGCTAGATGCACACATTTGCTTTGGTCCATGCATTTGAAATATGTTTTAACTCTGAAACCATGTTTTAAATCTGAAACTGATTGATACGATTTTGTGCATGTTGTTTGCTTTGATTGCGAACGTTTTCGAAAATGATGTTTGAACGCTACTATGTATTAGCGTGTATATGTACATTTATATGTATATCCACTTATATTTGCATGTGGTATTTTGATTTGTTTCCCTAACTGGGTTTGACCCCCTATTATTTCTATGTCTACTATTGATTCTATTTCACAGGTTTACATATTTTGGCTTCGGCAACCATTCCGCATTTTTGACACCAGTGATGTGTCTTTGGTTAATGATGCTCTTTTGTTCGCACCTTGGTTATATGTCTTGTTAGATGCTCCATATCGGATGTATGTGCATTATGGTTGTATTTGAATATTTTGTTAACAATATTTTTATTTAAAACATTATTACAAATATTTTTGATATTTATATATTTCATTTTATTTATAAAATGAATGTTTTGTTTAATATGTTTGTTAAAACCTTTAATAAACAATTTGGGTAGTTTTATGTTGTATCTCTGAAGCTTATATGAGATGAGTCGGGCTCTCTTAAAAGGTTCGCCTTGTATGCCAGTTATGGGCCCGCAACAGGTGGTGAGAAAGGTTTGGTTGGATTGAATTTCATCAAAGTAACTTTGTGTTTCCTTGGACAAATTAGGGACTTTTGTTAGGCGTCCTCATCTCACAAGTGTGTTCTGTTCCACTTCCAATTTTTAATTTATTTTATAATTTTTTTCAATATTCTTTTTGTGTTTAGCTATTCTTGGTTCTAATCATGTAAAAGAGAAAGGATAAAGAAAAAGACAGATTCTAGTCATAGAAGGCTGTAACTCAAAATAAATGACTTCATTCTGTTTTTACACCGATTAAAAAGAATAGTCGATTAATAATATCAAATTTTAAAATCTTTTTCTTATTGTATTCATGTTTAGAATTGTTGTGGCCCATGTTCTCCGACAATTGTGCATTAGCTACTGATGTATTATTCGTTTTGGGCTCATGAACTTTCATGATTTTATCACTAAAATGACGCCTCAATAGTTTAAGGGAGGAATATACTTATAAACAATCTTGGTCTCGACTCTAGACGATATGTGAGTATGACACTATAATGACCCTCCAATCGAGGCTAAGGGGTTTGGAAACACACCTTTAGCTGGACTGTTCTTTGATCGAGTTCTCACTCACAATGGCAATTGTTATGGACCATGTTCCTCAACAATCTCGGGCTAAGCCTATCCACTGAAGTATTGTCTGCTATAGGCTCATGGGTCCTCATGATTTTGTCCTAGAAATATGTCTTAGTGATTTGAGTGAGGAATGTACTTACAAGCGACCCTTGACCTATCCTCCTAAGCGATGTAGGAGCATGACACTACAAAAACTTAAAAAAAAAATAAAAAAAGAGGTGATTGTGTTAAAAGTATTTATTAATATAGGTGTCAAATAAATTAGTATCTTTTTGTATAAAATCACCTATTATTTTTGTAAAATAAAAACTACCTATAATTTCAGATAAAAGAATTATCAAGTTTACTATAAATTTTTTTTTATAGTTACTATAAACCGCAATAACTCTCTATATCCTTATTATCATTGTTTTTTCCTGCCTGGTTCTATATTCTCATTATTTATAGTTTGAAGAAGCTAGAAGTTTGATGTAAATCCAAACTCACTTGCAGGTCATACTGGAATTTTAATTCCATAGAAGGACCGCCATATATAATGTCATAATTAAGATCGAACGAAAATCAATATCGGTATACATTATAATTAATTTATTTCTAATACTAAACACTGTTTTTTTATCTTTAATTTTTCATATTTAAATTAAAAAAATAGATTTGCCACTTAAAACTAGTTTCAAATAGTCAAGCTTGTACATTATTAAACTGAGATTTCAAATTCAATCCTTTATAAACAATAATTAAAGTAAATTTCTATCGAATACCTTTATACAATATTTATCCAAACACAAATTAATTAACATAGACTTAGACATCCTAACAAAAGCTATAAACTTGTAAATGCAAGATTTGAGGAATTTAAGAAATATCTGTATCAATTAATCATCATTTAATTTGGATCATTAATTAAATGATCTATGCTGAAAACATATGTAATTGTCATTTGGAAAATGTGAGTAGGTAATTGTTAAAATTAAGATGAAATCAAAATAAAATTAAGAAAGTTACTTTGTAGAAAATTTGAAAATAAAAGAATAAAGAAACAAGTGTGAAAGGAATGATAGAAACACAGTTGGCGGCAAAAATGCAACTATTCAAAACCAAAATGATGAGTCAATAGAAGAAATCAAAAAGAGTCCGATCTTTTCAATGAAGGAATCCAATTTTGTGTGATCAGACTCGATAGATATGGACTTGACACGTCCACGATTATAGCTACAGCATGAACCTTCTAAAATGGTGCAATCAACACTACAACTTACTATTATATTGCAAATATTATTATTTTCACTTCTTTATGTGAACAAGTAGTCAGTATCAGAAAATTTTTCAAAGACAACCATCCAAAACCATCATTACTTTGGTATGAAAATATGGAAGCCCTAAAAACTTGACCAATTCAATCCCAACGGTCCGGGACAAGGGGACTACTAGTTAAGGGTCAATTCTCATGAGTTGTATGCTTTTGGTTGGTTAGGTTTTTCTTTCAGACCAATAATTTGTGGTTCAATGGCAAGAATAATGGTCTTTAGATTATTTTCAAATAATTATCTGCTATCTTACTAATTCAGATTGGAGGTGAGTAAAACTGTTACAGATGTCAAATCTCTCTCTACCGAATTATATTAAAGCTTCAAACTCGAGTCGAGTAGAATTCTTACAAGCAACAAAATTCTCTCTAATAAATTTTAAAATTTCTCTTTACTCAAGATTTAAACTCAAGACTTTGGTTGAGAGAGGAGAAATTTTTGTCACTCCATCACAACTTTTAACGAAAGTCTCTAGCAGACTTTACTTTTGAAAGAAGAAAACCGTTGATTGCAAATTCCGCAAATAACTATCTGTTCAATTAGAGAATGAAAAAAGTTTTTTTTTTTTAAAAAAGAAAAATCTACATTCGTGCGTGTGTGTCTACTATATATGTATTCCTAGGTATTAAAATTGTTAAAAGAGATTCTAATACTACGAAATTATAAAGTTGTTTATATTTGGTCGGTAAAATTGCACTAAATCAGTAGCAAGGACTTGAATGTATAGAATTTTTTTGTGCTTGAATATGAAAACACCTTGATCCAATTTGTCGTCTTTGCGGCCAATAGTAGAGCCAACTGATATCCAATCCACCACATCATTACCATCATTGCTAAGAGCCAAAACGCATTTGAGGGTGTTTTAATTCAAACACGAATGTCAATTCAATGTGAGAGATGCAAAGTTTGTGATCCACATATCTGTTCTTTCCTTAAAACATGAAATTTGATTTGATTAGCCTACTATTATTATTATTATTATTATCTCATAATTAATATGATGGATCTTCATTTTATTGTTATTGATGGTGACACCAACACACCAATAAGAGTTATAAGCTGAGAAAGGTAAAGTTAGTTTCAAGACAAATCATTCTATTTTTAAGAATGTCTTCAGCTATTAGTGATGAAAAGAGTCGTTTCATTGCTAATCTCTAATATGATTAATTTTTCATGTTAGTGATAGTTATCATGAATGTAGTGTCATCAACCTTATTTTCAATTATATAATCTTCCAATTCTTCTTTTCGAAAAGGAACAAATGTAATCTTCCAATCCCATGCATCATTGATGGTTGGAATCGACAAAAAATTGAGGATCAAAGATTTTGAAATGCAAAAAAAGGAAAAATAAAGCAAGTTTTCTTGAAGTAATGCATTAGTTTGTATATACAATGGCAGAGACAAGAATCAAACCAGGTGGAATCGGCGTTAAAGACGAAGCCCGAACCCCAAGAATGGAGGTGGGTCGGTGACGGGGGAGTAGGGATACTCCGAATCTCCAGTAGGGTCAGCCGATCTCACCTCCCTCCGCCACTGTATATGTATTTATATTGATATCCGTTTTGTGCGTGTAAATATGTTTGTCTTATATTTACTACCATTGAGGCATAAATCCCAGTGAGAAGTGGCATAAATCATGCCAAGGACAACAAAAGGAAAGCTAAGCATAGATTGGGCCATCATTATTTTCATTATATATCTTTATCTACACGTTATATAATTATATCAATTATAAAAACTGGTAATTATGAGATCGGTCTGCACCTTTTTTTAATGAAATTCAGCATCTCATTTGTTCACATTGAAATAATTAGTTCTAAGAATGACCAATGTTATATGGTTAGAAGAAAAGGTTTCTATGATCTAATAATTTTTATTGAGATATTATGGTGTTTGCTCTTAATTAAAAAGGCGTTTACTTTTTCTACCATATAGTAGACTAAATTTATAATTTATTGTTTTTAATCTGCCAAAAATAATTATCCTCATTTGTTTTTTTTTACCTCATATGACTGTGCACAAGTCCAAATGTGGAGTGTTCCATATCAATTTGGGATTACTAGTATACAGATTTCTCTTAACTTATTCCCGCAGAAACTTTTATAACTTATTCATTGAAATTAATTATCACTAATATATAACACGCAAGTTAGTCTTCCAAGATATATTTATATGCATACATTTGCGGAAATTGAAGTTCTGGTTGAATAAAGATTTGTTTAAGAAAAAATTGATATAACTTGCCAAACTACTAAGGAATTATAGAAATAATGGAAAAGTTTTGGCAAGAGCATATTGTGAGAATAATGTTGGAACAATCATGGATTACATAGATAGATATATACTTTTGTTTCCTAAGTGCAAGCGAAAAGCTTACAAACTGGAGTAATCTTTAGGCTTCTTCTGCCACAAATAGCATCTGCTGTATGTCTCATAATATCCATCTTTGTAATGCACCTTCTGCTTATAGAATAAAGGGTATTCATTTCTTTAGTGCCTTTTAAGAGAAAAGAAAATTGCCTAAACTTTCAATTTATTGGAGGAAAAATATTAATTCCAGAAATGCAAATTGTTGTGCACATTAGCTTGTCAAGAATGGCTTAGTTCAGCATATAAGTAGTCATGACTTTACATATTTGCCTAGAGCGTTTATGAACTCGTTGGATCATGATCGTTTGGGGATTGCCCCCTTGACATTATTAATAATAATTCATCTATTCCACTTATTTATCGATGGACAACCTAACTGGGTTAGAGATAATAGGTGCCATCTTTACTTAGTCAACTTAGTTGAGTTAATTCTAAAGGTGGAGTTATTTTTTTTTCACCAAAAAAGTAACCGTATGTTAATTAATATTAACGTAAAGAAATCAACATGTTAATTACTATTGACCGTATTGTAATATTGTTTTTCTTTGGGCATTAATATTGTAGTATTGCTATTGGTACTAAGAGGCACCATATTTGGCTCAACTAATAAGTGCTTGGACTAATTGATTAACATAATTACTATTCATTATGATCAATTAACAAATTACTCTCTTCTTTTCTAAATATTATGTCGTTTGAGAAGAAATATTTATCTCAAAATCTTTGTCATTTTACAAAATCAAAAAAAGTAATTAATAACTTTATTTTTAAATTTACCCTCCATTTAATAATGTTTACGACAAATATTTTATAGACTTTCAAGTGATTGAAAAAGATATTTGAGTAAAACAACACTCTAATTAATGCATTTTAAATCATTTTTTAATCACGTGACAAAATCTTAACGACAGTTTTATGAAATGGAGGGAGTATAATTTATCTAATCTCTTATTAATTTAATCACAGTTACAATAATAGTATAGATTATTGAACCACTTTGGCTGCAACTTGGGACACTTGTTTCTCACTATCTTCATCTTTAGCCACGAAATCATAATGGCAACCCTTTGAATACGGTAACTGGTATTTGATACTGTGCATAGAATCAAGATACTTATATGAAAGCAATGCTTGCTAGAAAAGCAAGTGGAATGATGAGAACTTGTAGGCATTATCTATTCTAAAATAAATAAAATACATAAATTCTCAACATTATTAGTACTGGCGGAAATGTGAAAAGACAAGTCCAGAGGAAGAAGAAGACCTCTTATACATCTTTAGTGCACTTTGATAAAGTTGAGAAATATCTGTAAATACCATCTAGAATCTTTTATTCTAATTTTATGGTATTAGTTTTGTTGGAGCTTGGAACCAATTGATAAATTCCAGTGCGAAACAACCTTTTCCTAGTCTAGCTAGAATGATTCAATCACTCATTAATTGTCATGAAAAATATTGATTTTTGATGGATTTCATGTGAAGAAAATATATTTCTAGAACCAGTCTTTCAAACGTTTAAACAAACAGACCATAAAAGAAAATTCCTTTATTAAAAAGTTAACAACCATTTTAAAATGATACTACATATGTTTTCTATAATTTTTTTGGGAAAAAAATGACCAACCTTTTTCTACAACAACTCAGCTAAGTTGACTCCGTACAAATGAGGCATCATTCTTTCACCACCCAACTAGACCGACCCCATAGAAAAATAGTAGGATATCTATTATTCAAAAATTAAGACTTTTTAATTTAAAATATCTAATCTTTATTCTTTTATAAAGAGTCAATGAACCATCTCGTAGATCAGAGAGTATAAAGTTTATATATATTTTTTTTGATGAGTCACTTTATTTGTTCCAACTGGACTTTGAACCTATGACCATTTAGTAATGAAATTAGTTTCAGTATTAATGAGCTACAAATCCAATTATAGTATAAAGTGCACTTGATAGCAATATGCATGTTAATCGCTAAACAACAATATGAATCTATCTGATCTTTGATTTGATGGATAACATACAGTGTTACCAACAAGGAAAATTTGAGCAATCAATGTTAATAATTTGTGGTATACAGTATTACAGTATGATTGTATGATCTGACCATCATGAGGCTCTTACAAAGGAGATATTACAACTTTCATTATAGTTGAGTAACTTGCAAGTTGAAATATATTACTCTAAACTGATTGGTAATTGTTACTTTTATATAATTTGTGGATAGTGGTTTAGAATTTTACATTTTTTACTTTTTTTTTTACCAAAGTCAATAAAAGGAAACAAAGACATCGGTTGGTCCACCTGGTGGTAAGTTTTATTTTATTATTTGTTAAAGGAAAAATGCCAACAATCATTGGTTCGTCCACTTGTGCAGAATGTTTTTACCTATTTCCCCCGCATTTATATAAGTCTTAATCAATTAATTAAACATGATTACATTTCAGAAAACAAAATATAATGCCATTTTTCCAACCAAATTGGTTTATTGGGTGAATTTAAAATTAAGCTCTGTAAAAGAAGATATTAAATTCAGCTTACAAGCCGACCCACTAATTTTATTTTTTCATCAGATTAATAATGAACATGTGATATTCAGGACAAGTAACCATTAATTAATGTCAATTTAACAAAACATCAATTACATATAAATCGATCGATGTGATATTGTGCTATGTCAATATATACCAGTTCAAATAATAAGTTGGCAGTAAAATTGGACTAAAATTGCAATGAGGATATGGATAAGGTTGGGACTCAATTAATTATGCAATTTCTTTCTTTCCTTTTTTGGAAAGATTGGCGATCATCGATTTATGAGCTGCACAAGAAGTAACAGACCTCAGATGATCACAACTGTATATCATCCGTTGTTTCCAAATATTTATATTTATTGTAGCTGATAAAAGTTGAATACAAAACCTATTAACTTCTTTAGTATCTTGTTCACCATTGGGTTCTTAGGGTTGCGGAGTCACTCTCGAGAGTGAAACCAAGAGGGGTTCCATATTGCATAATTACTTATGATTTTTAACGGAATTAAAAAGAAAATAGTGGAAAATGTATAATTGTAAATTGCGGCATTGGTGATATGGATTATGCTCCTCTTAATCGTCAATCCAAACCCATTTGAAGTATTATCCATTTTAAACTCTCTGATTACATGATATTATTTAAAAAAAAATCTTAGTTGGTTAAGGAAGTGGATATTTATAAACAATTATTCACCTCATCTCCAAGTTGATGGGACAATCATAGTATATTGATAGCTTTCTAGTTGTGGCCAAGGGATTTAGAGTGTCACTGGTCCCATGATTGAAGGATCAGACCCTAGTCTTTCTAGTGGTATCCCATGTGGACCACATTCCTCTTAATCGTGAGGTTCAATCCATTTGAAGTATTGTCCGTTTTAGACTTTTGAATCTGCATAATTTTGCCCTTAAAAAGCACCTTAATAGATTGAGATGAGAGGGTACTGATAAGTTATATATTCTTAGCTTCGTCCCCCAATTAACACAGGAATTATAGCATATCAATTCATATTCGAATTAATTTCAAAATATTCTATGGTTGAAAGTTGAGCAAAAGACGAATATGTCTTTTTTTTTATACATGAAGAAGATGAATATGTCGTGTATTGGAAAATCCTATAAATCATATATTTGTTCAGCAATCTATCACAATCAGCTTATATTCCAACGTTTTCCCATGATCAGTCGCTATTATTTGATCTACAACACGTTTTCTCATGATCAGTCGCTATTATTTGATCAACAATATTCCAATAACAAATAAGTACTTTCGGACTTCCAAAACTCGCCTCCTTAATTTTTGGGCCATACTTATTGTTTCTATGTATGATTACACTTGGTGCAAGATTATGGAAAATGCAATTAGGAGGCGATTTGGTTTTTATAATGTTAAGATTAGGTTATTTTGTTCATTATATATTCATCATATATTTTGGCCTTAGCATACATTATCTTTCTATGCGATGATTTGCTTAATCTCTATACAAGGGTTTAAATTGATCTTCTAATAAATTAGATATAAGAGAAATGAGAGTACCACTCATACTTACAGCGCTAATCTTACCAGAGAACACATCGTAAGGATGAGAAACCAGATTGTCTTTAACAGTGGACCATTGAGATTGATAAAACAACGCAATGATACCATCCGGGCCTGGTGCCTTCACACCATGCATAGATTTTAAAGCATTTTGAATCTCATCCTCCGTCAACCTAGATGCCAGCAACGCTTTAGAGTCATTGAGAATATGAGAAAAACTCGCAGAGGTCTGTAGAGGCGCATAACGAGCTTTGTACCTTCTGGCTATAATGTTTATATGGTGGTTTTCTATATATTGACAATGTTGTATAGATGTTGATAGGCTATAATTTTATTGAATAACGCTTAACTGTTTTTCATTCAAAATTCTCTTTACTCTTCATATTGTAGTGGTGAAAACAGCTTGCGATGTGGAGTTCTCCCTTTTTTGTCAAATTATTACTTTTTTGGTGGCTTAGTTTCTAATAAAATTCTAAATTATTAAAAAAACAACTAAATATATCATGGTTCAGACAAAAAAATTTCTATCACAAATCTTTTGTCTCTATCTCAAAATAAATGTTTATCCAGACAATCTTTTGTCTTTTAATCCATTTTTCTTGCCTTTTTGGGTGATTAACAAAGGCAACATAGACAAAATTTTGACTTGCAAATCTATTTTTTTTTTATCTCTGGCTATTCCTTGTTTTGTCGTTTAACCCTCAACACAAAATGGCAAATGCACTGTATTCTTTTACGTGTTATGCAAATGATTTCATATGCTTGTGACAAATGATAGGACATTATATTTTGGTCTGTCTGAAAAGTTCATACATATCTAAGATGGGGTGGTCCAATATTGTTTAATTTGTCATTAAAAAACGACTATCATTTGAAAATAAATAAATTTGAGCTCTCAGTTTCAACTTTGGATAAGAAGCTAGCTATCGTTTCGTTTAATTTAGCGTATTGGTGGTATGTGATATATTATCAAGTTTAGATAGATTTAGTAGATTACAAAAAATAATCAAGAAAGAGTATTACGTTTCCTCAAAATAATATCTGTGTCTAACTCGTACGTCCAGATATCAACTAAGCTGCCTGTCATGAGTTCCAGAATGTAAATTACTACTAGTATTTTTGTACAAGTAATTAGGTACAAGTACTTAGTTTTTTCTTTTTTTATTGTTTCTAGTTATGTGACGGATATATATATATCTTTGTGAATGAAATTATAAGTAAGATAATTTAGATGACGGCATTACTCAATCAATCAAGGAAATTAAAAGAGAGAGCACCACGTAATATTTGGTTGGCATCATAAGATCAGTTATTACGTATCACAGAGTGATTGGTTGTTAAACCGGAAGTATGGGAGTGTTGATGCCTGTGTTCCAAGCACGTTTTCCCTATAAATCACGTGCTAGCCGGTCTTCCTAGCTAGCCAAAAAAGAAAAATCTTTTTCTTCTTTTGCCGGCTGTTTTTCTTTTCTTGTTTTTCCTCTATAAAAACAATCATGTTTTATGTTTACTTATAGTAAATAAAAAATAGACTTTTAAAATAAATAAAATGAAGGTCTCCGAGTTAGAATTGACAATACTAATTCCAAGACTTCTAATGAGTTGTATTACTTCATGTACGTCGCCATTATTTGGTTTGAATCTTATTTTTATAAGGGGTGTCAATTCATGTTAGACGTATCATAATTGTATTATATTATTCGCATATCATACATTATTATATATGATATAAACATTACAAAAATTAAATTTGTGTCATTCGTGTCGTGTTGTAATCGTGTACTCACAAATCGTGTTATCGTGTCAGAAATTAGCAACCCTAATTTTTATGAATGAGATTTATTCTACTATGCATTTACATGGTCAACTTAGTTTAGTAGGTAAATTTATAGTGTTATTAACGTGTGAGACCAGTCTAATTGAGTTGACAATTTTGTGGGTTGGACTTATTATTTCAAAATATAAATCAATAAAAAAGAGTGACATATTTTTAAAGAGTTTTTTTTTTTAAATTAATTGTTGTTTGTGAAATTTGAACTCAAAACCTAATATATCAATCATTGTTTTTTTACCAGCTGAGCTACCCATTATGAATTTTTTTTAAGAGTCATAGTATTGTTAAACATTAATATGCAGTTTTCACAAATTGTAAAATGTATACATGGCATTAGAGATGGGGTTTTGACAGAAAACAAAAATCAGTTTAGAAAAAATATATTTTATAAGAGTTAATTCACTTATCAAGAGAGAGAGAGAGAGAGAGAGAGAGAGAGAGAATTACTTCATAATTTAATAGATAGCATATACGGCGTATTTACTTGATGTCTACAAAATGCCATAGCAAGTAATTTGTTTTTCCTTTTCTACATTTTATTTATACTTTCTCATATGGAAATGTTTAAACTTCATCTTTACATCGATATAACAATTATAAAAGAAATTAGGAAACTTATAATTTTAGTGATAATGGAGTCTTTTTTTTTATGAAAGATATATGTAATGGAGACTTTTCAATACTAAAGAGATCTTGTAAGTTCGAATTTTAATTGAAAAGAAAAACAAATATATTTAAAAAATTATTAGAAAGAAGAAAAACACAATATAATAGATTAGTTGATCATATTGACGATATATGCGAAGATAGAGACATTTGTCACATTTCAAATCATGCAATATTTGCTTGTCGTCAATTTAGTGTATCAAAGATTTCGCTATTGATGTCGTCTTATATCAGTTTGAGAACATATATATGTATATATATCTTTATCAACCGATCAATATTGTCTTGACAAGTTATGACCCACTAGCTAGCTAAACCCTAACCAAATCTATTTTGAACTTAGATACCATCAAGGTTTCAAATTGTGTTTTAAGCACTTTAATTTACTATATATATATATATATATATTGTAATATATAAATTACATGCATTTTTTATTATAAAATTTATTCAATTTTAAAACTTGGGTGTTTGTTTTGCGTAGGTAAACAATGTTGCTCCATTAGTAGATTTGGAGCATGTAAAATTGTTTAAATTGGTAAATTATATACATGACAATAACAAGACAAGTCCAATTAGTGATGTAAGGAATAATATTTTTCTAAACTACCTCTACACTCATTTTTAGATATTTTTAATAGTGAAGATATTATTTACATATTTTAAATTTTATCCATGGATTAGAATTTGTCAACACATTAAAAAGTCTCATTCAATCAATTGAATTTAAACTGTTGGATGAAATTTAAAGTGTATAATAACATCTCATCTATTAAAAGCACATAAACAGAGTACAATTTTTGAAGCCTTCAGTGAATTTTTAATTTTTCTAATTTTATAAGAATCCTTAAATTAATTTTCATGGATAAAATTAACTCTATAATTGACAAGAAAAGCAAGTATAAATAAACAGAAGTCGTGATCCTATGATATATAATATATTATAAGGATTACAGTCTGGTGCCAATCTGTAACATCATGTGGATTCACAGCAGGCAACGCAAGTGATGAGTTGGTGAGCAAATATTATAAAAAAATTAGAAAATTAAATTTCTATAATTAATAGTATTATTATTATGATTAAAGAATAATTTAATTTAGGGATCCTTGACTCACACGTATAATCAAGAATTTAAAATATGCAATTTTGAGGCTAAGATGGAGCTGTTAACTATTAGGTGACAGATTCCGATAACAAATAGCCGCCGAATACATGTCACACGTGTACACTACACTTGACTCTTCTCATTGTTGGCAGTTCTCAAGTTGACCTCATGGGCAGTTTTGAGCATTTTCATTGATGCTCTTTATATTTTAGAGAATTTTTTATAAAAATGGAGAATATTATAAATTAATAGATTGAAGATATAAATTTTATTTAATGATATTTTTTAGTTTGATTTTTATTTTGTAGATAATAATTTTTTATTGGAGGAATGAAGAAGAATAATTAAATGAAAGTAGAGATAAATAATAAAATATATGAGAAAGTGTAAATTTCATTAATGACAATTAAAGTAGAAAGTTATTTGGCTGGCTACGTATAGAAAGTAAACTCTATTATTTATATTACCTTTAGAGATAAAAGATTGATATAAAAAATGAGTTGGAGTAGAATTTTAAAAGATTATTCTTTATAATAAAGAACATTGTACATATAAAGAGAGTATTGGAGATGTTCTTAGTATACTAATCTCTGCACGTACATGTATAATATTTTTTTTTTCCTTTTCTAAATTGTGGTAGGTTAAATGCTTAATTGGAGTTTATCAAACTACTCATGCTTGAAAGAAAACTGCCGAAATTTTACTGATACTAAAGGCTAACTAAGATAACAAAATGGTTTGCGAATAAAACTATTATAAATTACTAATAAGTTGTTGGTTCAGTAGTTAACATATTGACTCTGCATAAATTACTTATTTAAAGGTCAAAAGTTCAAATTTTAAAGAAGGCATTTGATAGGAGAAAAAAGACTCCTAATGCTTTATACTCCGAAGTGGTCATCGGCTTTTTTTTATATATAAAAATAGCTATTAATTATAAACTAAGGAAATAGTAATAACAATTTAAAACTAGATAGAGGACGTGTTTAGGATTTGATATGGATGGTAGATGACTGATCACATTACCCTTACTTCTTTTGTAGTAATTTTCGACCAAACTTGTTCACCTTGAAAAATGGATAATTCCTATTGATAATCGTTGAGAAAAGGCTCCAAATCAATCACTAAACAACAGGTTCATTTGATCTTCAAAATTCTCTAATTTGTCTTTGCATTTTTTTGGTAATTCCTGATTTTGCTTCCAGTATGACACTTGTTGTTCTTGAGCAGATTCGACCATGTAAAACAGGGCCTACTAACTGAAATTTAGCCTTTAGGATCTTCTAACACTGCTTCCTATGCTGGTAAGATGGTCTGTTAAAATGAAGTTGTTTGGTCCCTCGAACTGGACGAGACCGTGGGTGGTAACCAACAAGACTGTTAAGAGGGTGTTTAGTTGAAATTTTTTTCCATTATTATTTAGAAAATTAGAAAATAGAGATGAAAAAATGAAAATTTTATTCCAAAATTTTTTTGATTAGTAAATATATTTTCTAAATTGTTTCAATTTTTAAAAAATAGAAAATTGTTTAAAGCCTAAGTTTCTAACTTCAAAATTTACTTCGGTTCAGGACTGTTTTTCTATCTTGATGAAAGGACGAAAATAACGTGATTGTCCTTTTCAATCCTTCTCTAATCTTATCATAATTCTTCTGTAAAATGTTCGACTCTTTAGTTGATTTCTCTGAGGCTAAATCATCTTTTGCTCAATCTGATTAAAGACAATAGGAAATTATGATGAGAGGAGGATGATACTAATATAGTCTCTATCTTTAGCCTCTAAATAGGTCTCATGCAATCTCATTTGAAATATTTTTGGTCTACTAGAGAAGGGCACTTCTAAAGCTTATATCTTGAGATCCGCTTATGGGCTGTAAGATTGTCCAATAATTTTTCAACCATAGTCGTCTCAGCCTTTCCCGGTACGCATTTCCGGGACCTCAAATATTTGGTTTCAACAATTATGGCCATTGTTATAAGAGTTGTTTTTTTTATTTTATTTTAAGACTACTTATAACTCTGTGATTAATATTCCGATCGAGTTTGGAAACGAATTTCTTAAAAAATACACCCGTACTAAAATATGTTAAAATGCTTGAAATTTCACATTTTTTCCTACATTATTGCGTATAAACATTTTATATTTTAAAAAATATAACGCTATCTTTAATTTTTTTATCATGCAATTTATCGTTCAATCTACCACAAACAAATATCGGTATACCGGGTAGATTGGCTTGTAAAAGAATAAATATCCTACTTCATGCTAGAGAACATGGAAAAAAAATTCCCATACTTTTTCAGCTAAAGAATTAGTGGATGATTAGAACAAAATTGGCATATGTATTGCTTGCGCACGTCGAAGTTGCAAGTATATTATTTAATGACAACAATGCCCATCAATATTTACTGAAATGACTCATACGCCCTTCTCCGTCCCAATTCCACGTAAGAGTCAACTCCCTGTCAAATTGGAGCTACAATAAACTAATAACTAAAAAAATGTTAAATCCAAATTCTTTTTTTTCTTTCGAAAAATAACAAATCACTTGTTTTAAATTCACTTTTATTCAATTTACTTTAAAAACAACCTTTAAAATAATAATAATAATAATAATAAACCTGTCTGGCTTCTCTCCTTTTTCTCTATATAAACCGACTCCCGCTATTTCTTCTCCTCTCGCTAACAGAAAACACACACACAAACCCAAAACTTCTCATCGTTTTCTCTCTAATGGGGTCTCCTCATCGCTCCTCCGTCATCATTGTCGGTGCCGGAATCTCCGGTACCTCTTCCTCTCCCTACACGGCCACACACGCACAGAGCACGTGTTTATATATACATGTATGTCTGTGAGTAACGAATTAACGGTTTGAGCAGGTATATCGGCGGCGAAGGTTTTGGCAGAGAATGGAATAGAGGATTTGGTGATTTTGGAGGCGTCGGACCGTATCGGAGGAAGGATCCGGAAAGAAAAATTCGGCGGCGTATCGGTGGAGCTCGGAGCCGGTTGGATTGCCGGAGTTGGCGGTAAAGAGTCTAATCCTGTTTGGGAACTCGCTAGCCGATTAGGTCTCCGTACACACTTCTCCGACTATAGCAATGCTCGTTACAACATTTATGATCGCAGGTACAAACGTCACCGTATCACGTCAAAAAAAACTCTCCGTTTCGTGCTCTGTTAAAAATTCTACTCTGTTCTCTTTTCCCTCTTTAACAGTGTGATCGCTACAATGTCATTTCTGTCTCTTTTGCATGACGACAGTATAGCTACGACGTCGCTTATGACATAATTTATAAATTCGTAGTTCTTGTGACGAAGTTGAATTATTGCTGTATGTTTTCGCAGTGGGAAGATATTTCCGAGTGTAGTGGCGGCAGACTCGTACAAGAAGGCAGTTGAGTCGGCGATTAATAAGCTGAAGAATCAGGAGGAGGCTAACTTGAAGATTGTTGGAGAAAATATTGAACCGCCTTGGTAATTTCAATTATAATTATATTTTTTTGGGGATTTTAGTTCTTAAAGTTATTAATTTAGTAATTACCGGTTTTGATTGGATTCCTCAGCTCACCAAAGACGCCAATTGAACTCGCCATTGACTTCATCCTTCATGACTTTGAGATGGCAGGTCGGTTTCTATTATGCTCCAATCTGTTCTGTTTATTTCTCTGTAAATTATGCTTGGAAATTTAAATTATAACAATTGTATTCGAATTTTGTTTGCTATGAATTGTGAAATTGGTAGTTTAATGAGTTGTTTGTGTAGAGGTAGAGCCAATATCAACCTATATGGACTTTGGAGAGAGAGAGTTTCTGGTGGCAGATGAAAGAGGGTATGAATATTTGCTACAGAAAATGGCTGAGGAATTTCTTTTTACCTCTGACGGTGAAATCTTGGACACACGGCTCCAACTCAATAAGGTAACATAGAAAATCTCTTGATGTTCTTGAAGGGAGGGAAAATCTTTTGGTTTTTGGGTTTTTGTTATGTTGTGAATTTGTTGTTTTCTTTGGCTTATCCAATTATAACACGAGAACAAAGCGACCGAATTTATTATAAATTACAAGAAAACCCAACTTGTTGGTCAAGATGCACTGGTTAAGAATATATAATAGAAAAGAAACGAAAGAACAGAGAAAAGTATGTGAAAAATCCAATCCCTGTGGTTTTTTGTATGCATGTACTGCTTTCTTTTTGCTGTTGAGATCGATTGACCCACTTTTGGAGTTTGCAGATAATGACGTTTTAGGGAAGCTGTATGCCTTTTCTTTAATATTTTATACAAATGTTTCTCAATAATTATTTTATGTTGTAGTCAAACTGCGATTTCTTGGTTATTTCTGTCTTTTGCTTCATTGTTTGTTTCTCCTGTAGTTTAACCGAGATAAATTTGTTTTGAACTGTTGGTTTAAGAGTTTCTCGTGACAAGGATAGCTAGAGCTAAATCAGAAATTATTACTTCCAAATTTCAATGACACTAAATTGAACGAAATTTACAGAAGAGTTTTTAGGTATCTAAACGTTTTTCTAATGGAAAGTTCATTTTTTCTTCTTTATATGCCTCTGATAAATTTGATTATTGCACCTGCTGGCTGCTGGTAACAGTTGACTTAGTAAAGCTTTTGTTTAGGCCTTTTAAAAATTATTCTTTGGTGTTATGATTTGAGCTTGTTTGGAGCCACCAATTAAATATTATTTTATTTTTATTTGTGTGTTAATATTTTTTGAAATTTGTGTATTAAAAAAATATTAAAATATAAATATTTTATTAATATAATAGATAAATAATATTTAAGAATGAATAATAATATTTTAATTTATTGAGATACTGTAACTTTAAAAAAATTTAGTTAATTTATTAATAAAATATTAAAAAATAATGTAAATTGTGGTAAAAATAAAATTAAATTTAAATTTTTAAAATAAATAATAAAATAAAATATTATATTTTAAAAAAAGAGTTAAAGAGTATAGTTGTATTTGTTTTAACAATTCAGACCTAAGTGTGGTCGTTGACCCTCTGTTTTCAATTTTAATGATGAAAGAACAATCCATACTTTCAATGCACTTTTTGGGGTTGGGGACCCCTACATGTAGCCCTAAATTTGACCCACAACATGTGAGATTTCAATGATGTAGCCATGAACCGATACAACCACTCAAGAATCCTGTAGGGCCCATTTGGTTAATTCTCAATTTGCACTGCCTACACAATGTTCACAAATGCTTAAGAGAACACTGTAGGTGTACCAGGAGTTGAGGTATCATATCATCTCAATGGAACAAGTTGAAAATAGCTATTGTTGGTTTCCCCATTTCCATCTTGGATTTAATTTTTTTTTGAAGAACTTGGATTTAATATTGGGAGTACTATTGAGTCAAAACTTAGAAGTTATAATGGACTGAAGGCAAAGAGTTTCTTTGAGATTGTACAGAAAATTATACATGTAAAAAATTTACCTAAACCAAGATCCACAACAAACAAAAAATTTCGCCGTTCTTCATTAATGTTGTTTTGTCGTTGTCTTTCATTAGCTGTCTAGTTATTAGAAAATGAGAAACATTTTTGCTTCTATTTCTAAAAACATTAGTCTTTGGAAACACGCAGAAAATGGCCAATTGGGTTCAGTTTCCAGCTTCACAGATTTTCTGAGAGTCCTAAATTTTACATAATTTGTTTTCTTCTAGGTTTGACCTGAAAGAATCTAACTGCTTGGAAATTTGCCGTTGATATTTCCCATCATTTTCGTGTTTTGGGTTTTTACTGAGTGATGATTTTGTGCATGTATTTTGGGCAGATTGTTAGGGAATTGCAGCACTCGAGAAAAGGTGTTGTGGTAAAAACTGAGGATGGTTGCGTCTACGAAGCCAATTATGTGATTTTGTCAGCTAGTATCGGCGTTCTTCAAAGCCACCTCATTTCCTTCAGGCCTCCATTGCCCGTACGTCTTCTCTTCCTATATACTAATTTGATACCATTATCATCATTATTCTATTAATCCTGCAATCATCATGTTCATGTTCACTGTATGACCTAAGCTGAAAAAGAAATATCCAAGCAAAATCATCCAAATATGGATACATAATGAATATAAAACTCGTGATGTGGACACCACGTATTGATCATAGGCTTATATATGTACTGTTGCTTTAAAATCTGGACATAGTGGAGATTATACTGTAGAGTGAACTAGATATGATGGACATCTAACTTGGGACATCTGTTTTCCTGGGAGGCACATAGTACAAGTGTCACATTAAGCACTACAACTGTACGGAATTGGACGATTGTTACATGTGGTACCATTGTAAACCACCGGCAGCTTGCTTAATTATGTAAGCTATATCGCACAAAATCACGAAACATGGTTGAAACCATTTTCTGAATATTTAGACCAAAAAACCCTTTTAAAAATTCAGATTGAAAGTAAGAACATTAACACTATTCAAACTCAAATGTGATAATATGGTATCAATAATTACTGTGCTTATGTGGTTATATTCTCGATGTTTTGTTCGGTCTAATTTAGTGGAATTTTAATAGGACCCTAGGCCGTGGGGAATGGCTCCCTATATGATAGGAGTTCCTGATTTTTCACTTGAATGGCCCAGGTTATTAAATATGATCATTAAGTAGAAGTAGTCAAACATTTATGGTAGCTGATCTAGTATTAAATGTTAAATAGCTAGTTGATGACGCCAGGTTAGACTTTCGAGGTTTCTTGTCTTCATTGATGCTAAAAACCATGGGTTTGCTGGGTTGATCCACAGTATTGGCAACCCACAGGCTCACTAATGGGCAGTCCTTCTTTGGTGGATCAATTTTTGGTTGGTTCACCTCTAACTTGGCAATACAGATATTTAGTAATTGTTGAAATGGTACTTGGAGTTATAGTAATTCTGCAAGCACAAATGAATATGTAGCTGTTTCACTAGAACAGATTTGCTTGAGAAATTATGATTAGTGCTAATTGAACACTGAACTACACTTGAATATTTTAGTGCGGAGTCTTAGTCATGAATTTTTGTGAATTATCTGTATTATATGAGATATAGTCAATCTACTTTTGATTTACAAATAAAAGCAAGCTATCAATGTCGAAAGCTTAATTTACTATAGGGTTTAGACAATCTAATTATTGAATTTAGATATGGTGAAGCTTGAAACATTATAATACAGAAGTGAAAAACGTAACAAAATGGAGTTCCAACAAATAATCTTCCAGAAAATGAGTGAGATGTATATGAACTCTTTTGCTTCTAAAAATATTAAGTTATTGTTGATTATAAATTGCTTGTTCTCTTCTCTGTGGTCCCTTGATTGAGAAAGCTTTGAAGTATCTTAATTAAAATGATAATATGCTGGACAAATTATTGATGAAATGTGAAAAATCATGACACAGAGGTGGAAAACAGAGGCCATACAGAAATGTGATGTGATGGTATACACCAAGATTTTCTTGAAGTTCCCTTACAAATTCTGGCCATCAGGCCCTGAGAAAGAGTTCTTCATCTATGCTCATGAGCGGAGAGGTTACTACACATTTTGGCAGGTTAGTTACGTTGACTGAATTTGTCACCAACCTTATTTTCCATCCTATTATTTGCTGCTTCTAGCTATGAATTACTGAATATTTAATTCAAGCAAACAAAGTTGCTAATCCAAGTACAAAAATTAAACTAGTTGTTGCAAAGACTAATTTATTTAAATTAGGCAGCATGATATTGACACGACTGTCATTTCCCTCTCAAAAATTGTTTGTCACTTACTGCATGCCAACTTGAGGTTACATTGTATATGCAGATCAATTCAGTTCCACCCTAAATTAGAATAGAGTTTGTTTGTTGGGATAAAATTAATTACTAATAATAAATACATATTTAGTAACTCAACATAGCTGTTTTCATGACATATATGCCTTGCCGTATGCACATTGGATTTATTAAATTGTTTGTTTCTGGGTTCTTAATTAAAGTATTATCTGCCGTTGTTGAGTCAATCTTGTCATTGTGATTTTTTCCTGAATGAACGAATATATTTGAAGGTTAATATATTTTCAAGAATTATATAGGAAACATGATAGATGAAACAAGTTATAATCTTCTGCAGTGTATATGCAAATCTATCATCAGAAGAATCACAACAGCTTGTCTTCTGTTTAACAAATCGACCAATGTTTTTTTTTCAACATTTTTGTTGGAATTACCTTCATCTTTGATAATGATAAAGTGATTGAAAATATTGATCACCTTTCTTCCATCAAGAATGAACCAGAATCTCTTGCATTATTTGTTTTGTATTGTTTCCCTGCTTATCATGAATCTTGTGTTTCTGTCGCTATCTCAAAGTTGGCTGTATTAGTTGCGCTAGACGAACCAATCACTATCTTTAGCATTATTTATTGTATATTATATGCATGCTAATAAATTTTTTAGACCTGTAACATTGAAAATTAGGAGAGGATTGACATATTTTAATGATCACACGTGGCATCTTGAGCAGTCATTGTACGATCTCATCGTCTGTGTCCTTTTCAAAACATTTTCTTATGTAATTAGTGTAGATTCTGTATTATTCACACAATTACAAACAAAAGTACAGTTGATGATAAGCACAATAACATTGAGTAATCAAATTATTCCAAATAAATCCAAGCTTGGTGCTGACCTGTTGTTGTGTCATCAGCACATGGAGAATGCATACCCTGGTTCCAATATACTGGTGGTAACGCTGACCAACGGGGAATCCAAGCGCGTCGAAGCACAAGCTGACGAGGGCACACTGAAAGAAGCTATGGAAGTACTTAGAGACATGTTCGGGCCCAACATTCCGAATGCCACCAATATACTTGTGCCCCGCTGGTGGAACAACAGATTCCAGCGTGGCAGTTACAGTAACTACCCCATCATTTCAAATAATCAACTTCTCCGTGACATCAAGGTCAATTTTTCTAACTGCATCTATTTACTGTTTCTGATCATTTTGACATTGCGCATTGATGTATTGTGGAATAATGCATCTGTTAAACAGAGCAGTTTGATGATGTTAATTGTTCTTTGCGATGTGGGTACATGAAAGCATAACGTAAACATGATATGCGTGTGTGTGTTATTTTAGCATTACAGAAGCTTAATTTGGTACATTTGATCATCTTTCTGACATTGGAATTCTTTGTCAGGCTCCCGTCGGACGTATCTTCTTTACAGGTGAACATACAAGTGAAAAATTTAACGGTTACGTACATGGTGGCTATCTTGCAGGTGAGGAATAAAAGTTGCATTTCTATATTATTAATGAAACAAGTAGTTCAATTTATGTCAACAACACTAAGGTTAGCGTTTTTTCTGATCTTGATTTCACAGGTATTGACACGAGTAAATCTCTGTTGGAAGAAATGCGCAAAGAGGAGGAAAGGGAAAATGCGGAGGAGAGTCAGACGTTTTTGTTAGAACCATTATTGGCATTAACAGGGTCGTTAACGTTAACACAGACAGAAGCAGTCTCAAACTTACACAAATGTGATATTCCTACTCATTTATATCTTAGCGGCAAACTTGGCCTTCCAGAAGCGATATTATGACTATATGACCCTCTTGAAGACTCCAACTCTGATGATGATGATGAAAATTCAACCGATGAATCGAACGGCTGGATGGATTCGAGCACAAATATGTTCCGAACCATCCATGCCAGCAGGTCGATAGAATGAAGGAGAAAAGGAAGCTAAACGGAAATGTACGGCGGCTGCTGCAGATTCACACGGAGGTGTTGCGGAATGACGAAGGTGCTTCAAGATTGATTTGTTATGCTCAATAAAGATCACTGCACTTGAGAAACATAGTGGTGATTGGAAAATGAATCTTGTATTGAGTGAAGCTAGTTTCGAGCTAAAACTTTGCAGGTTAATGATGAACATTCAATCTATTATACGCTGTATGTTATAAAGATTATATTTAATCTTGTTGCCTACGCCCGATCTGTCATCTGTGATCTACTATAAATGATGATTGTACCAATTTGACATCCGCTATATGTTGTAAACTATGCACTTCTCTAATATGAAAGTTCAGCTAAAATTTCAAATTTGAAGAGGTTTAGAGTATCATTATACTCAAAAGATTTCTACATGTATATTTGCTATTCTGGACGGCATTATGAACCAAACTCATTTTCGTTTTTTGCATCACCAAATCCATGATGTTATTAATGAAAATATTTCTCAAACAGTCCTTTAGAAATAGCAAGAGCATCATCTCCTTTGGCCTTTGCAGGATAAATGTTTGTACCTGCTTGCCATTTGTTTGACATTGCTATCCATTCTTTCCTCCATTCAACGACCTCAAACTTCTTGTTCTCTGTCAAGCTTTTTATCAAATGATCGAAGTAGGTCGAAGCTCGCGGAAGATAGTAGTCTTTTAGTAGCCCACTCCAAAATTTGTTTGCTTATGAAGAAATGACAGAGTTAGTCTTACATCATCAGTAAGGCCTGAATTTAAAGTAACAAATGGAAGTTTAGTGGCAATGTTACCATAATCATGAAGCTGGCTCTGAATGGTCTCTGCGTTATCAAACCACATAGTCACTTGCGTCCTTGCATTCCACTCGTACTACAGATAGACCAAAGATCAAAAAGAAATAGTGATTCTATGAGTTATAACATTCAACACTAATCCATCCTTTTGCATCAATCACAAATGGTGTCATTCTAACGTGTTCAATATTGATCAAAAGTGAAGAAAAAGATAAGAGTACGAAGAATTCATATGCACTCAGGCAGCAATTAAAATTTCTGTTTTTCATAAATGTAATGATGAGAACAAAAAGTGTTTATCCTGATATGGTGCTTTACGAGGTTGAATTAGCACAACACCCAATCAGCTCAAGTATGTAAAATATCAAAAGGACATCAGCTTGTTATTTGAAATAGATAGGGAACCGTCTGTTCTCACCTGCTTCATCTCATTAGGATTCATTGCCAGCTCCTTAGCACTTTCAAGCCATGTTCCAAGCAAAAAGTTGTCGTCAGAAGCAAGGACATCATCAATATTCTTTATGAGTTCCATAAATTTCTGGGCTTGATGCTTCAAAGCTTTAACATCTTTATTCCGAAAAGCAATAATGGCATCAATATATACTTGGTTCGCCAGCTTTGATAGAACTTGCCGCATTAAATCAACCCAATCATATCTGTCATAAAGACATTGCATTAGTAAAAATGGTTAATTAGCTAGCATAGTTATATTTTTTTTCTTTTCACATGCAGTGAATTATGCCAATAACGGAATAAAAATTTCATGCCTAAGTTCTTAATATTTATGAGCTTAAAACTCACAAAGTGACTCAAAAGTGGTTGAAAGAAGCATTATTTGCGAGAAGGAAGTTTAATCGCCAGAAGTTCACATCTATATTACAATATTAAAAGTCTCAATTCAACGAATACATAGAAAATGTAACAGGTTAACTAAAGGTTTTATTAGGTAAAGAAATGTGCCAATTGACAAGACCTAACAAACAAATATAACCAACTGCAATTAAGGTTCTCAAAGAAAAACTTGAGTCTAAAAAATCATACAGATTATTTTGCTTTCTGTGGAAACTTATGAGTGATTGATGTGAAAGATTCCATGTGTATGATTATGTTTTACCTGTATGTGAGGCTTCTGTTAAGGTCGTTTCCAGCATCCAGGAACAGTCGCAATGCATGAACTGCCTCATCAGTAGAATACCATAAATGTGCTTGAGGGAGATCAGAATTTGTCTCTTGGAATAAAAATCTTCTGGTTCCAGGTTGTAGGGAGGATATGCATTGCATTGTGTTTTGATATGTAAGGTGAAGAATTTAGAGATGGATCCCAGTCTGGAAGTTTCACTATGAAATCTGTATTATGGCCCTGACATAAAACAAATGACTCCACAAGTTACTATTTTGAAATTAACGCTGCAATCACAAAGCCTTCCCAATTCAACAAAAAAAAAAGTAACCTCTCCTGAAATGAGAAAAGGTGTAAGAGGATCAAAATAGTGCTAACATGTATCTCCAAATAATTTATTTTGACTTCATGTTATAAATTGAAACAACAAGACGAGATGTTGCAGAAAATAAGAATAAGTCTTAAAGCAATTCCATCTGTACAATTGTAAATAGTGTGGTAAAGAATTTCCCAAGCAGCCTCCACTTGATGAACTTCTTTACCATATCGTCTGAGGGAATATGTTTTCAACCAGTCCTGAAAAATCATAGAGTATAATGGATAACTACCATTTCAACAATTTCATAATCTCAAAGCTCTTGCGTTTAATCTCAAATCCATAATGTTCCTTTTAGACGCATAGGCAAGTGGAGCAAACGAGGCAGCAAAGAAGAGACATGCCTATCACTACTAAGAAAACTTGCATTTAGAACCAAATTCAAGCATCAAACAACAATTACTAAAAATTCTTTAAAATATGGTCATCAATTTGAATATTAAATTACCAAAACAGGAACTTTTTCATTGCGGAATGCCATCTCGGACATGAGCTCATAGACGACTGGATTTTGCTCTATCCCTTCCATGCACATGCCAACACTAACCTATGTGGAATGTATAGTCATACGTTATGACCTAGCAAATAACTAGCTCTATCCAAGGTTTGAATATGGTTTCAGAGTAAATATAGACACAGCATTTTTTATACCATAGTTGAATTCTCACTAAGACGAGCATCAATTGGGCCTGAAGATATTGAATCCAATAAGCCATACATCTCAATATTTCCACCAAAATTATGCAGCAGACACCTGATTTATAGTCAAGGTTATCAAAAAAACAGATGGCAGTACTTCAATGCAAAAACATATTCAGGAAAATGCAAATTATCAAGGGACAAAAGTCCTAAGACTAAAATCCGGTTACTTGTTGGAAAAAGTTACATACCAGACATAAGGAGTTCCATAAAATTGAGCAGAATTTCTCCATATTGGTTTGACATCAGCAAAAAGGTCTAAGACTATCATTTTCCCAAATGGAACAGAATGTAAAAGTACCTGCACGCGAAAAAAGAACACAAAATTGCATAGGTATCTGATACTTGTACTTCTTTAAATATAAAAATTGGTATGTTATGTTCTATTGAAAATCATATATAGAAGATTCACATCTCAAACTTAACAAAAGATTATTGTAAATCTCAATACAGACTTGTACCTGCATTTGAGGTGGCTTCCAGAAATCTGAGGCAGAGTAGAAAAGCCAACCCTGCCCATAGTTAGAATTATTGATTGGAGAACAATTTATGAGCATGTCAGAGCACTGAAGAACAAACAGAGAATAAATATCTATACTAACTTATGGTCAGAATTCTAGAAGTAAGAAGCTACCTGCATCAACCACACTGCACCTTTATCACCTCGTGACATTGCTTTATATACAGCAGCACCAAGTGCAGAAATGTATGCTGGATCGTTTGCTGGTGGGGAATTTTCATTAAATGTATCACTACATTGAAACATGGAGTTAACCAATTTTAGTGTACAAATACGTAAATGTCAAATATCAAATATGGAGTTAACCAATGTATTCTCATATATTAGTATTGCAAAACATGAAATGTCACACAAGGTAACTACCAGTTGTATATGTTGGTCACATCCCCATACTCTGTGCCACCCAAAGATAAGAGAGTTAATACAT
>CAODLS011205034.1:0-14934 GCA_948243855.1 Flueggea neowawraea
GCTTTGCCCACACGTTTGTTTCTTTTTATTCTTCCATTGTCGATTTTATAATCTTTCTCTTACATTGTAATTTTCAAATAAAACATACGAAAAATCAAGAAAGTAATATAAAAACTTTCACTTATTACAAATTATCATGTATTTTTTTCCACATGTCACTTAAGTGAAACAATAAAGATACTTTGCTTTAGGGCCGGTTGTACCTGTTCTTACCCCGGTGGACCGGTCCGTTAGCCCGTCCTCCTGTAGGAGGATGGGTTAGCTGTCAGGCGTGGGCTCACTGACTCTACGCTTGACATGTTTATTTTTTTAAAAAAATCAAAATCTGATCTTTGGATCATTTTGATCCAACGGTCAGATTTATTTCAACAGTAATATTACTGTTGAAGTACCGTTGGAGGCTGAAAAATTACTCTTTTGGTCAATAACGACTAGTTTTATCTATTTTCCTATAAATACCCCTAATCACATTTTTTTCTATTATTTCTTCACTTCAAACACTCATTTTTCTCTCTCAAACTCTCTCATCTCTTAAAATTTCTCTCCATACTCTCAAATTACTCTCACTCCAATTTTTTTCCTCAAAATTATGGATCACAACAATGAAAATATTCAATCCTCCCAACAAAATAACCTATCAAATTTTGCCAACTACCAATATTCTGAAAATAATCCATCAAATTTTTCCTCTTTCACAAACTATCAATTCAATCCCAAAGTTTCATTTTTCTCATTTTCATATCAACTCGCACTTTTTAATTTTGTTAATTTTCAAAATTTTACGTCCAATCTTTTTTTCACAAAATAATCATTTTTCACAAAATAATCCTTACATCCCCTTGTTGGATAGGTTCTTGACGACGTATTCCCAAGAGGATTCTCCTACTCTTGAAATGAACTCCCGAGCCCACTATTGGTCTAAGTAATCTCGACTCCAACGTCGGTGCCAAGTACAAAAAGTGGATCCCTCCACACGACGTCAAGTTGGCTAAGAGTTGGATCGCTATTTCCGAAGACCCCATAATGTCCAACGACTAAAACACCAACTCTTTTTGAAAGCGGGTGGCTGCACGCTTCAACCACGAGATGAAGACAAGCGAGCAACGTTATGGGAAGCCCATTAAAAATAGGTGGCACACACTTAACAAAATTGTCACCTTATTTAACTGCATTTACAACAACGTTGCTTCTACTTATCATAGCGGTTGGAGCAACGACATGATTATGGAGCAAACACGTTGTCTACTTGGTTGAGGGGAAAACCCATTTCATCCACGATGACGTTTGAAAAATTTTACGTGATCATCCGAAATGGAGGGAAGCATTGCCCATTGATCCCGAGGCTGGTCCAAAAAGAACCAAGGTGAACGCCTAATGCCCTTACACTAGCTCCAGCTCCTTCGATCTCAACGCCTCAAATCCTAGCATCGAAGAAGAGTCAACCCAAAATGCTCGCCCAATAGCCCAAGATAAGACCAAAGGGGAAGAGCTAAGAACCAAGCAAAAGGCAAAACACAATGTGCATGGGAAAAGAAAGTCGACATCAAGCGAAGTCTTCGAAGTTGCATCCATTTTGGACGACATGTTGTTCGAGAAAGAATTAAATCGCAAAGCTTTCGAAATCGAGGAAGCTAATAGAAAGAAAGAAAAAGAACAACGGCTCGAGATCGAACAAGAAAAAATGAAGCATCTTAAAGATCAACAGTTTAAGGAAGATATTTCTTTTCTCGACAAAGATACATCGAAGATAACTCCCGCGTCACGACGTTTGCATGAATACGCTTGTAAAAAATTTGTGAAAAATATGTGTTGTAGTATTTTTAATTAAATGTAATATTTAATATTTTGTTTGTAATATTTTAATTTTAATGTAACTTTTTTTATTTTAATTTAATTTTTAAATTTTATGAATTATTTTTATTTTAACGAATTATTTTTATTGGAATGAACTATTTTTATTTTAATGAATTTGGGGTAGAAATTATTAAATGAAGTAGTAGATAAAAGTTGAGGATTAAAATAAAATTGTGTTTAGTGGAAAATTGAGTAAACGTCTTGCGAGACTCTTATAGTAGCCCCTGAATTACGAATGAAAAAACTGAAGGGCTAAGAACTGAGAATTTTAATAAAATAACAATAAAAATATTGAGCAGTGTCTTACGAGACGACTTTAAGAACCCTAAATTACGAGTACTCTAATATATGCCTACGATGATGTTGTTTTGACAGTCCGCTCCGTGAGTGCGTAAGCTGACGCGCTGTGAAGGAACCGCCACTTGACGGTTGGAGGACAGTGAGCTCTGTCTGATTGGGGCTTGGTGGTTACTTGCCGTCGTGGTGTGTTTGATCTTAAGTTGCCAGTGACCGCCTTCATGTGGTCATGTGCAATAAGCTCAGATAGTCTTCCCAATTTCCATGGCTTGGAGCGTGGATTACACGCTTTTACTTCGGCCTTTTTATTCTATTTTTTTATTCTCTTCACCACTCTCTCATTCCTGCTTAGTACAACTTCTGATGGTCAATTCATGAACTACTTTAGCTTAAAGTAACCTTGAGAAAGTAAGTATGCGACATTAGAACAATTAATTATTTTGTTATTAAGAATTTTACTTAGTTGTAATATATTGAGTTTTCCTCATTAAGCAGTCACCAATGCTTAATTTAAGTGCTAATGAGTATTTAAATTAAGATTTTAAAAATTATTTCAATGAACCAACCATCTATGTGAATAATAATATCACTTAATAAAATTTAGAAAAATACTAACTTGGCACTGCCAATTTTGTTATTTTGCATTTATTGCATTATTTTTATTCAAATTCATTAACATAAAATATCCAAAAAGAGTAAATTTATTCAGTCTTTTAAATTATGTTAATTTAATAGTTGATAAATTATAAAGATATATACTCTGCATATTGGTTTTCTGATGATAAATTCAATTTTAATATATTCAGTAATTTTAGTAAAATGTCAATCTTTGATTAAAAATTATAAAAAAATTAATTTTAGAAAAATTATGAAAGTATTAAATTCTCAGGCTATAGGGTTATTTCACAAGAATTCAATTTATCAGTAATTCTAATAATGTTTTTAGTTAAAAGATTGAATTACTTAAAAGCATTTTTACTATATTTTTAGTTTCAAAAGAAAAAAAAAAGACAGCATATATGAAAAAAAAAAATAAAAGAGCAAAGGGAGATTAATGTAATTTAGACTCAAAAAATTACCTTACCATAGCTTTCATGAAAAGGAAATTTGCAATACATAAAAAAAGAAATAAAAAAGAAAAAAAATAAAAAAATCCCAATATTATGGCCTCCGTTGCTTTTTTTAATAAACACAATTATATTTCCCAACTCTTTCTTTAAAATATAATATTTTATTTTATTATTTATTTTAAAATTTTAAACTTAATTTCATTTTCACTACAATTTACATTATTTTTTTAATATTTTAATAATAAATTAATTATTTTTTACATTATAATATTTCAATAAAATTAATCTATTATTATTTATTTTTAAATACTATTTATTTATTATATTAATAAAATATTTATTTTTTAATATTTTTTATTTTTAATATATAAATTTTAAAAAATATTATCATATAAATAAAAATAAAATAATATTTTAACTTCTCACATTTATATAGCATACTTAAACATGTTCTTATGGCTTATCCTTTCCACCCCCAACAGGCAACACCCCTTCTCCTCTCCCTCCATCCCTCCCTCCATCCGACCTCTCCTCTCATCCTCTTCATCTCTTTCACAAAACTGAAAAAACAGAAAAATTTTAAAAAACTAAAAATAAAAAAAAAAAGCAAACACACACTACCACCATCACCATGACCCAATCCTAGGATCCAATTACATAGATTGTAATAGAAATCAAGAAATCTGAACCAGAGAAGATTGCAAAATGAAGAGAGACCACCAAGAAACCTGTGGCTACGCCACCACCACCCGTGGCAGCACCAAACCCGAGTCGTCATCAATGGCAAATGGTTGTGGAAAAGGAAAATTATGGGAAGAAGAGCAAGACGCAGGTGGGATGGACGAACTACTTGCCGTATTGGGTTACAAAGTCCGTTCCTCAGAAATGGCTGATGTTGCTCAGAAGCTTGAACAGCTCGAGATGGTAATGGGTTCAGCTCAAGAAGATGGAATTTCACATCTGGCTTGTGATACTGTTCATTATAACCCTTCAGATCTCTCTGGTTGGGTTCAGAGTATGCTTTCTGAACTCAACACAACTTCTTCTCCTTCTGTTCTAGATCTTTCCTCGACCCAACAAGATTCTTTTCTTGGCTCTTCCTCTACTGTTACTTCTCTCGATTTCTCCACTCCTCAGTCTGGTTCTAGAGTTTTCGCCGACGATTCCGACTACGGTCTCCGAGCGATTCCCGGCGTCGCCGCTTACCCTCAACAGCAACAGCAACAACAGCAGCAAATCCAAGTCCAAAATGACCCGACCAACTCAAGAAAGCGAATCAAAACCTCGACCGGTTCTAATTCGGCAACAACCCCACCTTTAGCTCCGCCTCTGGTAACAACATCCTCGTCTTCATCCTCCTCAACTAACTCGACAATTCAAGTTCCGGGTTCGTTGCAAGAATCGTCTCGGCCGGTTGTTATGGTGGACTCCCAGGAAACCGGGGTTCGGCTGGTTCACTCGCTCTTGGCCTGCGCAGAAGCGGTTCAGCAAGAGAATCTGAAACTCGCCGACGCGCTGGTAAAGCACATAGGGATTCTAGCAGCTTCACAAGCCGGAGCCATGAGGAAAGTCGCTACCTACTTTGCCGAAGCATTGGCTCGTCGGATTTACAAGATTTACCCGCAAGATTGTCTCGATCCATCCTACACCGATACTCTCGAGATGCATTTCTACGAGACTTGTCCGTACCTAAAGTTCGCTCACTTTACTGCGAATCAAGCCATTCTCGAAGCTTTTGCAACTGCGAACCGTGTCCACGTCATCGATTTAGGACTCAAGCAAGGTATGCAATGGCCTGCTCTTATGCAGGCACTGGCTTTGCGACCGGGTGGTCCACCCGCTTTCCGGTTAACCGGAATTGGGCCGCCTCAACCGAACAACACAGATACTCTGCAACAAGTGGGTTGGAAATTGGCTCAATTGGCTGAAACTATTGGGGTTGAATTCGAGTTTCGCGGGTTTGTTGCTAATAGTTTAGCGGATCTTGATGAAGACATGCTTGACCTTCGTCCTCCTGAGATTGAGGCCGTCGCTGTCAACTCCGTTTTCGAGCTTCATCGTCTTTTGGCTCGACCCGGTGGCATTGATAAGGTTCTTGCTTCCGTTAAAGCTATGAAACCCAAGATTGTCACCGTTGTTGAGCAAGAAGCTAACCATAATGGTCCAGTTTTTCTTGACCGGTTCACTGAAGCTTTGCATTACTACTCCAATTTGTTCGACTCGTTGGAGGGTTCTTCTGGGTTGGTTCCGCCGAGTCAGGACCTGTTTATGTCCGAGTTGTATCTAGGGAGGCAGATTTGTAATGTGTTGGCTTGTGAAGGTGCTGACCGAGTGGAGAGACATGAGAATTTGACTCAGTGGCGGACTCGGTTGAGCTCGGCTGGGTTCGACCCAGTTCATCTGGGTTCGAACGCGTTTAAACAAGCGAGTATGTTGTTGGCTCTTTTCGCCGGCGGTGATGGGTATCGGGTGGAGGAGAATAATGGTTGCCTTATGCTTGGGTGGCATACAAGGCCGCTCATTGCCACCTCAGCATGGCAACTCGCGGCGGTGGAATAATGACTCGACCGAGTTGATCCACCGATTCAAATTCAGTGAAAGTGGGATTTTACCTTTTCTTGGCAATGAAAAATCTGTGAAAATGGGAATTGGGTTTGCCCCAAGTGAGTTGAGAGGGTATAGACAAGAGGTTGAACCAATTAAGTGTGTTATTTTAATTTAGTTCTTTTTCCTCAAGTCTTTTTTGTTTTCTGTTTTTTGGTTAATTTTATTTTTGTTGTTCAACTCCTTTTAATAAATTTCTTAGATTTTTTTTTGCTCATAATTGTTTCGTTCTTTTAATTGGATTTGTGTGAATTCTATGAATATTGAACTCTTTTTTAATTGGATTTTAAAATCAAAAAATTACTTTTCTGTTTTAAAGAACAATTTATTTTGAATAAAATTATTTTTTCATCTTGGTGTTTTCTGTTTTTCTAATTTTAAAAAAATTCTTAAATAAACGCACGCTAATTGGATGGCCTGCAAAATATTTTAGGAGCTTTGACGTTCATTTCCTATCTTTTCATTCTCTAATTGCATGGCCTGCAAATTTTGAACTATTTTGATGAATATTTGGTGCTTGAACATAGGCATGATATAATTAAGTATCGTTTCCCTCATCATCTATCTGAAGAAAATGCCGTATTGTTTCTCTTATCAACTATCTGAAGAAAATGCCACAAGTGCCCGTCCACCAACTTAAATATACATGCAAACAGACTCAATGAAGAGTTTAATTTCAAGGAGCAAATAAAATTACTTACAAAAACTACATACTTGTACATAATTAGAACTTATGCGTCTAGCATTCGTCCTCTCATGAGGTTCTTAATTTTATGTGTGCTGAAAAATTCTTGACTATTTTTTGTGTATGTCTTCACACATACGTCAAATATATCAACATGATGACACGTTAATTAGTAGACTTTAATTTGATTAAAAAAATAAATTAAAATTTTTATTTTAAAAATTACTAATTTACATATCACTTATTGATATATTTCATGCATATACATCCAGAGTAGCCAAAATTTTTCCATACGTTTAGGGGACAAATGGGCCATCCATGGAGCACAAGGGTGAGTGGAAAAGAAATAAATGATCAGTGGAAAACTGTTTGCTAAGCCTAAAATGTTCTTTTTTTTCCCCGGGATGATCTAAAGCCACACATATGGTTGGTGATGTAGTAATTGACAAGGGAAAATGATCAAGCCCAACTCACTACAAGGTTCATAACCACAACGCAGACAGACACTGGTCAAATGAATACATGTTGACCGAACATGATCAATATGACCTTTTTGGTTCGGCAAGGATAACCCTTCTCGGGTTGGTGTCAAAGTAGTTCGTGAAAAGGGCGAGACTCCTATAAGACCAGATCCGAGAAGGTCCCTCTCGAATATGACCACACACTTGGAGCAAGAAGGACGTGAAGTCATCTGAGACCATTTTCACGTGTCAATCTCATGTTCACTTCAAGAAGATGGCCAAAAAGGACCTTGAATCTTGAGATTCTCGGCGATCACTTTCACCACTCCTTGTAGTAGGAGTACGAGTCCACACAGAGTCGACACGTAGAATGAGGATAAGAAATCTCCTTGGCGTACTACCATGGATGTTCTCCAATCATGTGGAGCCACAAGACAAGCTTTTGGGAATCAGACGCATGTAGTGGGGGTAAGCCTTTGGGAAGGTACCAAAGAGCATGTTTGGAAGGCTCAAAGAGAAAACCATCGAAGTGGCACTACTCGTCTCGAGTATAAATCTACAGGTGATCATGTTGAGAGGAGGAGCTCAGGAGGTCAAGAGGAATTATATTTCGAGGGAAGTGGAGAAAAGGATTTGAGAGGATTTTCGGAGGAGAGATAAATAAGGAGCACGTGGCAGGTGTCAGCACAACATAGGAGTTAAGTTAAAATGTGGCAAGGTGGAGGGAAATAGAGGAAGAAACGGTTCTTATCCATCAACAGAACGTTGGGGGAGGAAACAAAGTAACTCTAAGAGAATGTGGGAATGCCACTATCTCAAAAAGGCTATTTCAAAGGATGCATGATCAAGTGTCAAAAAGTTGACTGCAAAGAGACAATGGATCGTACAATGAAAACTCAAACTTACAATTATTTTTTTCTTCCCTTTTGTCTATTATAGTTTAGTAGCATAGTCTTACTTTCATTGCCTTAAGAGTGGTCATCAATTTACTTTGTATTCAAGATTTGAATTCGTCATGTTTACTCATTAGACATGGTTGCAGTGAGTTCCCACGATTCAAGTGTAAGCTCATGAGTTTTTTTATTGTTAATTAATTAATGCAATTATTTTGCTCAAGTCTTGACTTTGGTCTCATTTGTGCAAAGTGATCTCTGGTATTGTGTCTCGTATTGTTGCTAGTTTTTATTATTTCTATCTCGATTTAGGTCTTAGGCTACTAGACAGTTTTGAACCCTCTTTTGCTTATGTTTCTTTATTCGTTTATTGATCCCAAGTTAACTCTGAGGAAGTGCTTGAGAAATACAGAACAATACCTATTTCACTTATAGTATTGACAATCCGGTTTGCACAAAGAACCACACAACTCTAAGATGAAAAGCCTCTATCAATCTAACCAACAACAAATTAAAAATGATTTTATGATTAATTACTCTGTAGATTAAAATAATTAATTTATTAAATTTAAAAACATAAATGTTCGCATGATATAACAAATCTCTATAATTCGATCCTAAGAGGAACTAAAGTATTTTGTCTAAAACCCATTATAATTCATCTTTCATCCACAATTAGTATTTACTCCTTCAATTTATTCTTTTTTGGCATCGCTCCTTTAATTTATTCTTTTTTGACATCACTCCTTCAATTTATTCATGAAATACTTATTTAGTCCTTCTGCAAGAAATTTTAACAAATTTGTCACTTTTTCCATCCAAAACTCAAACGCCCAAAACATAACTATTTCTAATTAACGAAATCATCTTCAAATACATCCATTTACATTATTTACTAATAATTGCATCTATTGAACATTAAAATCCACAAAATTTTGACCCAACATCAAACTAAAACTTTCATTCTCCGAAGGTAGCAAAATAAAATTCAATCCAACCATCCAACATATTTAAACATCCACTGCACAATTATATAGGCACTAATCCTACTTAACTTAGCATATATTCAAAAACTCTAATTTTCAAATCTATTGCACGAAACCATCAAAATTAGACTTAGTGTAGAAAGAAGGGGAAAAGCCATGAAGATCATGTTTTGAAGCACCTCTAGTCGCAGTGCATCTTGGAAGGCCGTTGCGGACAACAACGTGTGTAGTGGAGAATCGAAGATGGCTCAACCCAATTTTGAAGGACTCAATGGGAGAAATCTATTGATATAAGCCACATGTCTACATGTTTTCAAACTTTTTTTTTGTGCTTAATACATAATTTACTCCAAAAACTTGTACGTTTTCTTCTTCTATCACCTTAAACTTTTTGAGTATTCAATTTACACCATGAACTTGTCAAATCCTCTCAACTAAGGTTTTTTTAATGTGTTTGAATCCTAAAATCCTCTAGTTTATCTTCAAGTTATCGCTATTAAATGTAGAAGGTTAAAAAATAAAAAGAAGCCCCGTAATAAACTCGTGATGAATTAAGAAAAGTTGGTAAATTGGCCAGTTTAATCAAGTGTAGGGGGTAATTGAGACAATTTAAGTAAGATTGGGGGTAATTGAGATAATTTAAGCAAATTTAGGGGGTAAGTTGAACGGTCAAAAAATTTAAGATGACAACAGAAGAAATCGTGCAAGTTTGGAGGGTAAGTTATGTATTAATCCTTTTTTTGGGAATATTACAATCAATTACTCCCTTCGATCCAAATTCATCATAATCCTACTTTCTATTTCGAATGTTACAAAATATAGGCCAACTTCAATATTCTTATTATCAATATATGAAAAATCCTTCTAACATTTTATAAAGTCATTGTTATCATGAAATGATTTAATATTTTTTGTATTCCCAATTCAAATTATTTCATTCAAGCTTTTTTGTTGGTCAAGTTTCATTCAAGCTATCTCCTAAGGGTGGTCCAACAGAAGGAGCAAGGTCTCGTGCCAACTAACTTGGATTCGAGATACGCCAGTCTCCCGAGGTTGGCTTCAGATATCTCCACGGCCTATTGGTTAAACACTGACTTCTAGCGGGTGTCACGGTGAGTCTCATCGGCTACCACTGAGCAAAATAACATTCTGTGACAGGGAATATTAACCTGCATAATCACACTTAGTAGATGTACAATCACTACCAGTAATCTTTGGCTTCCCTTTTATTAATAAAAAAAATTATTTAAGCTATTTCTCTCAACACTAAGGAGTTTCATCTAAAAAATTCTATAAGCATAAGTATGGAAAATCAAACAAAAATCGCTATTAATGATTTAATCTTAACCATATTTTTCATAAAAATCAATTTATTTGAGTGGCGTATCGATTCGAGACGGATGGAGTATTGAAAGATTTGGCATGAAGATGTGGATGGAGCTTCATAATGTGGATTGGCAGCACCATTTGAGAGAAGACAAGTCAACATAAGAGAGTTGATTTTGATAAATGCTTGTGCTTATGCCTTTTTGACACTAAATAATTGATGTGACCTCATAGAGGAAGTAAACACTTTACCTAATCTAATACAGAACTCCTAATTGATTGGCTTGGTCGATTTCTCCATAATAAGCTCAGCAGACAATTTATGGTGTTGGAGAGTTGAAACTGACTAGTGGCTCTGTTTGATTTTGACATTGCCCACTAATACCAACAAGGACTATCATAACTATTCCATTTTCCTTTTCTCCTTAAGCATCTATAGCCCCAACCACCTTTACAACTGCTCACATTCAACAGCTACTTATTAGTTAGCGGATTTTTCTCACAAAATGCATTCAACAATTTCTTTTATGGAAAAACTATGTTATTCTTCACTATTTTTATAATTTAATGTTTTAATTTCCTATTTATAAAATATACTTTTTTAGATTTTTAATAGAATATAGACAAATCTATTACTCAAAATACGATATTTATTTATTTATTTATTTGACTAATTGAATATATGGTTTTTTAAACCACTAAGCGTTGTTTTTATCTAAATTCTTCCTTTTAAATTATTAGTGCACGCCTTTTTCAATCAAAGCCCCGAAAAGGATAGGATCAACCCTTTTGATTCATTTTTCTACTGTCGAAAAGCGGCAATCATTTGCAATTAACCATTATATCGCCATTCCAAATATGACATGTGTGAAGGCAACCACTTCATATTTACTGTCACTTTATAATATCTTTCTTACATTTTTTAGGAAATTGCATAAAATCTCATACTTAGGTTTTGAATCCCAAAAATAGCATCTCACTGAAACTATTTTTCATAACTGACATGGTTTTGAAACTATTTGCAAAAAATACCTCCTTATTTTCTAGAAATTTCTCCCCTCTCTAGAATTTATTGTTCCTCTCTCCATGTCTACACACTCTCTATCCTCTCTCTGCCACCCGTCATAATCATCATCGTCGTCGTCCTCCACATCTTCCTCTCCCTTGCCATAACATAATTCGATTGTCGTCGCTTCTTGAAGGAACTCCAATCATCGAAGTCTTCCTCCTTTTCGGTCCCGAGGCTCACCGATCCTGGAGGGTCTAGCTCGAGAGCGGTCATTTGTGTTGAAGTGTTTGTATTGCCTAGAAGCCTAGGACTATCCATTGAAGACGAGTGAATGAAGAACAATGCTGTATTTCATTAATACCAAGAACAAGTATAATGAAACAATGTTTAAGTTACTGCTACTCCTAATTACTTTAAAGTAAACGACTAAACTAAAGATGAACGAATGAGAGATAAATGTAAAGACAAAGATAATTGAAGTTGTGTTGATATTGGGATCCTTGTCTTCTTATTCATTCCTCCTTTTATAGTTTTTAGTAGTAACATGTGTCTTCATGTTCTTCACTTTTCAAGCCATCATGTCATGTAACTGCAGCATGTTCTCTACTCATTGTACTTTATATTGAATTAACCATTCATTATGTGTTTTGTGGCCACGTGCATACAGTGAAAATTGAACCCACTTTCATGTATGCCAATCATTTGTGACTTGCTCAATTAGTGGCTATACCTTCAAGTCCACGAATTCAGGCTCGAAGGGACCTCTCTAGTAATAATTTGGTGATAATAGATTGTCCCCCGTTTTGCTCTTGGAGAATACGTAAGGGTCTTTTCTCTAACGGACATGCTAATGGCAGAAAATTGTACTCGTCAGCATGTATCTTGCAATCAAGCTTTGATACTAATCTCAAGACAAACAATCATTGGCCAACCTTCTCGAGAGAACTGTAATTCGGAGAGCTTGAGGTGTATTTTGTCTCCATTGATCAAGGCAAGTGGACTATATGAACTATGAAAGTTGTAGTTCACGAGCCTCTTTTTAAGATCCACCCATCTCGGTAAATGTTATCATCGGATTCAAATGGGACAAATTCACTCTTAGCTTCAAGTTGGCCAAAATCATTTACTTGGCCATAAATATTTTAGAAAATTCAATTCAAAAGACCGTGGCTTGAGAAATATTTAGCCAACAATCTTGATTGCACAACCAAGTTGGCATTGTCGTGCCATGCAAACCAAATTCCTCGGCCAAATTTATCGCCGATAACAAATAAAATTGCATGGCTTTCATGCAAATTAAAGTGACTAATTAACCTCTCGGCTTGCAAGCACATCTCGAGTTTTTCTTTTGTCGGGCTCACTTTGTCCTAAACACCTCTCGACCACGTCTCCTCAAGGCAATTTTTTCATGATCTCTCGAAGTCGAACACACCCTTTCGACTAAGTCTCTTCGAGTTGGATTTTTCATTACCTCGCGAAGGCGAACGTCACCTATCGACCAAGTCTCCCCGAGTCCAATATCAATCTCGGCGTGTCTTTCTCGAGAGGGTCGTAATACTAACGCCAATTACTTCAATAATCACGTTTGACATTACGTGGTCTTCCTCTCCCTAGATGAGCCATTTCTTGGTACTTGACACCAATAACATGCCTTGATAGTGTATGTTTACATCATCACGGTGGCAACTTGAATGCATGACAATTGCCAATTTAATTGATCAAATAAGAACACAGAAATTAAAACCAACTTGGGGCACACAATATCAAGTAAGTAGCCGACTTGTAATTCTTGAAAATAATTGCACGTATATGTGCATGCAAAATTGCAACCACACTTGGAAGTATGAATTACATTTTCCATTTAACAAGTGGCTTTTGCACTCACCATGTGTCATAAAAAACCAAATATAATTTGGTTCGTGCATGCACTTGGCCACATAGTTTTACTTCAACAACGGTACGACATGCTGCTCGGGTACACTCTGAATTGCTTACTTGATCGGGTTTGTTTTCCAAAGTACTTCTCGAATTTTTTTTTTTCCAACTCTAGTCACTCCTCGAATTTTTAAATTCTCGGAGTCTTTTCCCTTACTCGAATTCTCTTTTTCTTCTAAAAAAAAAAACAAAACGATGATGGGCACGTTGATCACCATGGAAGCCTTTCACTTTGGCCAATCCGAGAACATTTGACGCCTTCACTATGCCTTCCTACCACTTCTCGGTGAAAGATCTATTTAGTACGCAAAATAACAACTATTTCCTTTTTGGCCGAGTGTTGGAAACCATTTACATTTATGTGACAAATACATGTGTCGTTGTCCTTCGCAATCATGCTTGCACGTGTCATATTTTGACATAACCTCTTCAAGCCCTTTTGTTTCAACTCCAACCCGAGGTCACTTGCCCGAGGTTTCTTCAATCCAAGCATCGATCTTTTTTGTCTCGTCACCATCTTGGGTCTTCTTCTTTTCATAGCCTTTACTTCTCGGGGGCTTTTCTTTTTGGTCGACTCTTGGAGCTGCTAAATCATTCCTAAGCTCACCACTCTCGGAGCTGCTAAGTGATTTCTCGGACTCGTTTCTTTTTCTCTTTTTGCTAAGCTCTTTTTTTCTAAGCACCTCTCGAACTCCCGTGTGTTCAAGCACTTCTCGTGATTGCAAGCACCTGTCGACTGAGTCTCTTCGAGACGAATGTTTGTCTCCACTAATGTGGTCTATAACATTCTCAAGGAAACTAATTTATTGAATTTAGCCTCTAATTCACCTCGAGGTGCATTGAATTTACCCATTGAGCTCAGCTATTGAATTTAGCCACCGATTGATGTGGCCAAATGTTTTTCCTATGCTAATTGTCACGGGCTTAGTTTTCTCGACCAGCTCGTGCAGCCTTAGTCACGCTCTCTCGCAATTAAGTCAGCCTTATTCACTCGAAACAAACTTGATCACAACTCAAGAGAGGAAAAAGAGAAACAAAGCACACAAGAGAACTCTTAGGCAATAGATGCTCTACTCACTCAAACTCTTGGATGATTACAAATGAGAACCCCTAAGGGGTATATATACACATTTCACCTCCTCAATGGACGGTGGAGATCGATTCAATCTAACGGCCTACAATGAATGTCTAGAATTCTCTACACCATTCTAGCATGTTACAAATTTGTAAATCATTATCCACTTCTCTAGAATATTCTATTCAACTCTAGATAAAGAGTGGGAAGAAATGGGCCAATTACCATGATCTTGGACACTTCAAGATTGACCCGTGTCATTCTCCTCCATCTAAATCGAGCGACGCCCTCGTCCTTCCTCGCAAGTTTGCCTTGAGTCTTGGTTCCTCCATCATCCTTTAATTTGCGAACTGCAGAGATCAAATGTGCACCACGGTCTCTCTATTGACGGGCAAAAATGGGATTCAATCCATCTCAAATGCAAACCGTGTTGTTGTGTGGAATCAAGAATGCCTTCTTCTTGTCCCAAAATTCCACACCCAAGTAAAGATGTCTATCTTCAAGTGGAGAAATGGTTCTATCGAGCTTACCTAGCCAAGTTCCCATTTGCACCTCCACGTTACGAGTAATGCCCTAAATCGGCAAGGCTTTGTGCGTTGCACTTTGCACGAAGCCATCACACTTTTGGTATTTGACACCAAGTTCCTTGGCCACAACTTTAGACATATAGATGCTATCCGCGCCGGTGTCTACAATCGCCTCGATGGTCTTGCCCTTGATGACGGTCTCAACGAGCATA
>CAODLS011205173.1:0-32680 GCA_948243855.1 Flueggea neowawraea
AGGATATAAAATACTAAATAACAGCTCATAGGTATTTTTCACATCAATTAACTTTAATAAAAAATTATATTTCTGACAGAATTCTAAACTTGAAATCGTGTTAAACTTTCAATGTTCAGGACATTTTCTAAGTGAGTGCCCAAAAGGGATGAACCTCAAGCTTCTTAAGCATGGAGGTTGTATTCCCAAAAGGTCCACTGAGGGCTAAAATCCAACCAGAACCCTTCAAAGCCAATTATTCCAACTACAGATATTGAAACTAAACCGTCAGGAGCACACTCTAATACCAAAATGCAAAATATCAAAAGCTACATTTTATCCCACTAATGAAATTTATAGTATATGAAACTGCACCTCTAACTTTTTGTGCAGTAAGGGCATTGAATGTTGACTGGACAAAGTTGAGCAAGTAATTAGGTTGCTTGAAAACTTTCACCTGAAATTAAAAAAAAAAATATTAACTTGAAGATGAAAACAACTATATATAGTACCTCAAGGTATCTAAACATATATCAGTTCATCAATACGTGTAAACAATGCATGAAATCTAAACACTCTAATCAAAGATATTCCATCAAATTCAGATAATTGTTAACTTTCAGGTATTCAATCTTCAAACAGCTATAAAATGTATTACAATATACCGAAGAAACAACAAACGATCAGACAATTTTTCCCCGTAATTAAATTAAGAAATTTCTCCAGAAAATATTAATTAACTCGTTTTCTTATTGAATGCTAAAATCATAAGCAAAGCATAAGCAAGATTTAAAGGGGGAAAAAAAACATTTGAACTGGTCTATTAGATTTGAAGGCATTCTCGTATATTCATGTCAAAAGGTTCAAATTCTTTGACTTGATTGACAAATTAAATCGATTTCAAGAACACCGATATCAGTTAATTAAAAAAAATCTCAGATTTATTTAAATATCATCGCTGGCTATTCCTGATATCGTATAAGCGAACCCAAAAGTCAGTGACTTATAAGACCTGTCGACTTTAATCTCATTAGAATATAAACGGTCAAATGCCCCTGTGGAAAGTGACCCAATAAAACACATACGTAAAAAAAAAAGCAAGAAATTATTAAAAATCAAGCTAACGGAATTACGGAAATTGTGTACTTATAAAGGACAAGGATGAGCAAATCGCTAAGATCTGATAAACCTTATTATTAATAATAATTATATTATTAATATTCCTGATTACAATTTCCATTATTGTTTTCAAATCTAGCCGTTCATTTCGATCAAATCAGCCAAGACAATCACAAAGATTCAGATCCTTCCTAATCATCTCCCTCACTGATCCAAATAATTCTCCAATACGAAAATTTTAAAAAAAGCATAACAATTGCTCGATCAAATTCAGATCGGATTCGTAGAATAAGAAAGCAAAAACCAAACCAAACCAAACAGACTAAACCAATCAATAAGGAAGGAAATCGGATAATTAACATAATAACTGAAACAGATCCAATTGGAAGAGGAAGAGAATGAAAAGGCGAAAAGAACCTTCTTGCGAAGGCCGGAGGTTACAGGTTTCTGGCCATCAAAAGGGGTGGTATCGACTTTGGAGACCTTGAACACAACCATTGTTTTAGCTTGCAGAGAGAAGCGGAGGAGGAAGAGAATGTTAAGATATGAGAGAATGGGTGTGCAAGTGCAGAGTGAACTCTTTATGAGCGAAGCAGAGTGATGGATGTGGCGACAAGTGGACTTTTATGCTTCGATACAGTGTTAAAGTCGGATAAAATAGGATAGGTCAACACAATTTTAATATTTCATTGTTGCAGAAAATAGGATAGAGTTTTTTATAAAATATAAGAAGGTATACGATGAGATTACTTATTTTTTTAAATTTTTATTTTTTAATTTATTAAATTGATGAATTAAAAGAGGATATGAAAAATAAATTAATAATATATATATTTATATTACAATTTTATCCTTCTTTATTTATGCATACATTAAAATTATAATTACACACTATAATTATTTACATGCGTATTTTTCTTAGATAGATCAATTATATCTTGATTTTTTTTTTCTACTTGTTAAAAGCTTTCCTTCATAGATGAATAAACGTTTTGGTGAAAGCTCCCAACACTAACATATTACTAGAATTAAATTTTAAACTTTAATTGTATGCATCGATTTTTTTGTTCGGATTAGATACCATATGCAATTAATTTGTAAGTATTGGATCACTTTTTTTTATTTTTAATGCATGATTTATATTGTAGGGTTATAATGTTTAGTTATAAATAATATTTAATTTTATTGCAAGAATATTTGGTTGATTAAATAATTTTATTGATTCTTCTTAATTGAATATAACAATTATTTCTGTATATTTTACCAGAGGGTATAATAGTTAAATTATTATATAATATTTTTATTTTACTTTTATTAATTGATGTTTTAGATAAACTATTCTATTATTTTTTTAAACTCTCAAACAATGAAATTTTATAATTTTAACATATTATATCCTATCATATACCAAATTTTAATTACTAACTTATCATATCCTATCATATACCAAATTTTAATTACTAACCTATTATATCATATTTCATTAAACTTTCAAACGAAACCATAAGTTTGTGTATTGTCTTTTTAAAAGGTAAATATTTTTTAGAATTAAGAATTTATTATACTTTTTGTTTTTTTTACTATCTCAACTCACCCACGGGAAATGTGGTTTAGAAACGCATGCACATGGATGTCACAGCTCGACCTCGAAAAGTCTTGCATCCACAAAGGAAAGCCCACCATTGGGTCATTTGGTGCCAGGCTACTTTTTGTATATTCTTTCCTATTGATGATATTTAATTTTTAATAATAAATATTATTTTTTTGCATTTATAATTATAAAATGATTATAGAATTAGTTGCACTAATATAATCAACAAATGTCTTTCTGCACCATTATAAAAACTATGATGAAGTAATATGAACTCTTCATTATAACTAAAAATTTAAAAAGAAAACCTTATAAAATAGCATCAAACCAAGAAAACTCAATTCAATTGTCTACCCATCTCGACTTGTCTTAAATGAGTATACATAATTTTTTCTAATTACAATGTGTCACTGCTTTTTAGACTTTTTCAAAACGAAAAAAGAACCCATAATCTAAAAGTCAATTAGTAAATTGATGGACTTTTATGAGGGTATGACTAATTTGACACAATTTTTTCTTGAAGAGTCGAAAGTGCCCCTTCGAGGCAACAAATTGAAGTCAAAATTAAACTTTAACCTTGATGTATTTATTAAAAAGGTCCAAACAAATAATACAAATACAATGGATCCAAAATCCTACTGCATTTCAAGGCCTCGGCGATGTTGACGTGTAGCCCCTTGGCTTATGCCTTATCTTCTTCTAAACAAGAATTCCCTCTCATTCCAAGTTGTCCGGTTCTGCATTTGTATAGAGTTAAGTTGTTCAGATCCGACTCACTTATTTTCGGTGATGTGCTATGGTAATCACACTCGTACAATGATTAAAGTCCATTTTCGGGTGTTAACTATGGCTCACAGAAACATTTCGTAATGAAAAGGATATTTTTCGATTTAAATTTGTATGGTAACACTCAATAAGAATACGTCACCTACCGGTTATCCTCACATCTCTTATTTCTGGACAAAAGAAAATCCTCTCTCATCATGCTTGGTTGGTTCTGCAATATTTTGTGGTGTACATTGTTGTAACAATTTGAGAATATTCTTGGGAAACTATCAGCTAGGTGAATGGTGGTAATTGATTTCATCATATCATTTCTTTTTTATTGTGGGCCGCTGGTACAGACAATTTTAAATTATCTCAAACCTCTCCATCTTGTGAGCTCGAACTTGTGACCGGAAGCTACGATAAAAGTTATCTTACCACCAAAGCATACCTTTGGCTCGATTTGATCATATTCTTTACAATAGATCATTTAATACGAAACATGGTTTCCGTATATTAAGGATAATTTTGTCAAAAAAATGTTTAAGTAAATTTTTCAGAATTAATTTGTAAACTTTATCAATTTTGATGGGACTTGAGTTAGTTATATCTAATTCCATAAAATTATTGTAGATATAAATTTCACATTTTTTTTAACAAAACAACTAAATTCAAAATTATAAATAAATTCGACAAAATTTTATGCCATTCATTTCAACCAAAAGAAGTGTATAAATTCATTGCTTTCCATATGATTGAGAACCCAAAAGTGAGAATCAATTCGGTCTGTGTTGGCAGATTTTGAGGATGTCTCATCTCTTTACGGAAAGAACTCTAAACAACCATCTTTTCGTTATATTCCTACACATCCCGATTCTTACCACCTTTTTTTTTTATGAGTGAACAAGTGCAATAGGACTGAATTCATGTCTATTGGTAAAACTTTCACTATTTTCTTCTACTAGGTGGAAAAAAAAAGTCCGTCAATAACTTGCATAAAATTTCATTATTTCGAAAAGGTAAATATTAGATACAAACTCTCTAGTTATGCGATGACCAAAAAAAAAATTGTATAGTGATGCAAATACTGGGAAGGAGTGCTCATGGGTTGGTTCGGGTAAGAAATCTCTAAATCTCCGAAATCGAACCTAAGACTCGAAAAACTTTTTTTTAGAACCAGAACCGAACCGAAGTCATGAAAGAACCATCCCAAAATCTTCGAATTTTTAGGACAAAATAGGACAGTTCTTTGGATCTTTCAACACGAAGAAAACGGAACAGTTCTAGTTCGATTCTTTGATATTTGTTTGAATAAAATTCAACTTAATGGACAAAAAATCTCAAAAAAATGAAATTACACTAACATCAACAGAAAGATTGCAATCACAAATTGATACAACAATGAAAGCCCTAGAACAACTCCAGAAATTACAAGTTGATGTTAATTAAATTGCTATTACAACTCCAAAAATTACAAAGCTAAGAAATATTACCTTTTCATCGCGACTGTAGAAAGCTTGGAGACAGAGATTGTGTCAACCATGATAAAGAGCAGGGCGAGAGAGAAAGAGCGATTGGAGTCACAGAACAGAGAGCGGTCATAAAGAGTGAGGCCTAGAGAGAAATAGTGTTAAGAGGGAGAGAGCATTGAAGATTGATAGAGGAGAGGCAAAAAGACAGAGCTACAATAGGGCGAGTGAGAGAGACTAAGAGCGTCGAGATTGAGAGAGGAGATGCAGCAAGCATAGATAAAGAGCACATTTTAGGGTTTTTCAGATTGGGAAAGTGGGTGAACTAAAGAATGAAATGGAAAGTGAGAGCATTTTGTTTTGTTTCATTATTGTTGAGTCAAAACTACGTAGTTTTGGTTCAAAAATTTGGTAGTTTTAACTCATAAATGTAAATTTTATAAAAAATAATAAGTAAGATATTTTTTTTTGGATACTACATATAATATTAATTATTTTTTAATTGATAAGTTGTGTAATTATGATTTCAATATTATTTTTAAAAAAATATAATTAAAATATAAAAACTACTTGAACTAATTAAGTGATTTAATCGATATATATACTACATTGGTTCAAGAAACAATATCATTTAGTGTGTATGTTACTTAATGTTAGTAACATTTAGTGTGTACACCTATAAACACGTTTGTACACCTATAAATACCTTTGAAAACCTTTGAACAACTATGAACACCTATGAACATATTTGTACATCTTTGAATACCTTTGAACAACTATGAACACCTTTGAACAACTATGAATACATTTGTACATCTTTGAACACCTTTGTACACCTATGAATAACTGTGAACACCTATGTACACCTTTGAACATCTGTGAACAACTATGAACACCTATATATATCTTTGAACACTTTTGTACACTTATGAACACCTTTGAATGCCTATTACACCTTTGAACACCTTTGTACACCTTTGAAAAACTATAAACACCTATGTACACCTTTGAACACATATATATATCTTTAAATACCTATTTACATATTTGAACACCGTTGTACACCTTTATATATATATATATATATATATATATATATATACGTACATAAGTATGTATGTATGTATATAATTTTCGGTACTAGTTTCAGTTCGGGACGATTTTCGGTACGAGTATTACTTAAGATCCAGAACCGTCCCAAATAAAAATTTTGGGATAGTTCGGTTAGGAGAGAGTTAAAAGTCAACAATATTTTGGGTTTCGATTCTTTTCAGTCTAGATATTCGGTTCTGTTCGGGAATCTCCAAAATCCGTGAGCATCCCTACTAGGAATCATTATAGAAAAAGGACATTAATTTTGAGGTCCTTGAGATTTAACAAATACATCCTTGCATTTTGGAAATCACTACAATTCGGTCACTCGCATCGCTTTGCTTTTAGCGAAACAATGTTGACAAAATTTGACATTCTATATCGTACGCCTTTACATATACTCAAACTTAAAACATAAATAATCCAAAATTTTTTATTCTCTCTCTCTTTATCTCTCGTCGCATCTCTCTCCTTCTCTCTTTCTCTCCCCTCTATGTCAAAACAATAGCCTTTTTTTTCTCTCTCTCTTTATTCTTCTATCACTGCCACTTGTCCTCTATTTCTTTAGTCTTCAATCGCTCTCCTCCTTGTAAATCTTTCTTGTTTCCATCATCATTGTCAATGTCTTTAACTCATCTCTAAACCCTCTTTCGAAACAAAGATGTCTAGATTCAAACCACATATTTATTTTGTGATGAACGAAGAGCTCTCTCCTAAGTTTTGCAATCAAAATCACAAAACCCACGACAACGATGATTCTAAAGCGGATAATTAAAATCCATTGGCGCTGGCTACAAATATAGGCTTCATTGATGAACACAAAGGTACTCAAAGATGGGGTTTCTAGGTTTTTGGTTCAATTGGTTTTGATGAACTTGATATATTAAGAATTTTTTAAGCATAAACATGAACAAATCTCAAAGGGGCCAAAAAGAAAGAAGTCTCAAAGAGGGAAGAAAACCTAGTAAATTTAGTGGTGGTTCATGTGTATTAACCAAAAGATTTTTGTGTTGTTTTAACTTGCAAAAGATTAATGAGGTTGGCTATTAAGAATTAATGACCAAGTGATAATTTGTTTTGCATTTAGAACTTATTCTTATTAGCCTAAATCTATCTCAAAAGGAACCTTAAACCCAAGAAATCATCTCGACCTAGGTAATTTGGGATTCTTGACACCTAAGTAATGTGGGATTTTTGCCTTTTAGTTATAAACCCAAGAAACCATCTCAACCTTGGTAACGTAGGATTCTTGACAACTACAAACAATAATAATATGTTGTTCCCTATTTAAAAATTTTAGTTTATATATATTTCACTTGATGTTTTGAGGTAATTCGTTCAATATATATCGTACGGAAGCCAAAGCATGCTCGCGGATATTTCAACTTTGCTAAAAAAAATGGTGAAAACATGGGTTGAGTCTCTCCATGTGCAGGTCAAGATGCAAAATAAAGTTGAACTCGCATTTACAAGCATCGTCACATTCTATGTGATTAATATATATATATCTTAATGTGCGTGCTAATTTTTTGAAGATATATCAACGATGGTTTCTCTCATTGAGTATCGATTCATATAACTCGCTCTTATTTTTCTAAATTTTTAGCATTGTACAACTATTGGGAGTTGTCAAGTATGAAGTTGATTAACTTGTGTACATGGAACAAATGACATCTGGTTGGTTCTCATACTCTCTCTCGTCTACATCATATTATTATTATATATATAGTTTTGAGATGATCTTTTAGATCATATCTGAATTTATGTTTAACTTATATGTGAAGAGTCATTATGAATGATCTATCTGAATACATGTCCATATGATTATATATATATATATATATATATATTCTAATAATTCCATGTAATAGTATAACTATGAGAGCGTAAGGTGTTACCGCGACCGAGCCATCTTAAGCCAAGCAGGTTCTGTTTGGCTAGTCCCTAAGATTTGTTATGTTCTCTAATTGCGTCCTTTCAATTTTAAAATTAACCAAATTAGTTCTTACAACTTATATTGACTTTGTTACTTTAGTTACAACACTGCTATCTGAAAATTAATTGTAAATTTTAATTAATCTGAAAATTATCATCTTTGGCACCATGTTTTGGTTACACAAATGAAAAGTTGTATATTAGAGGTGTTGGATTTGTATTGCTTGAATCTAAACTAATCAAATATCAGAATAATATTTAAATGTCGAGTGATTAAAAAAATTCTCAAACCTAGTCAATACTCAAAAAGAATTGTCTTTTTTGTTCCGTTTTGTAACAGTTGAAAAAATATCTCAATTTGAAACAAACTAGTTAACCAAAAAATTCTATTTTTTATACCAAATTTCAAAGTATACAAATTCAAAATGAACAATCCAAACTACTCCTCATCGTTAAATATCCAACAACTACTTAGTAAAACTTATTCCTCATTGTTAATTATTCAGCCTCTTAAAATTGCATAAACTTAAACTATTATTGGGGGGAATGTATCGAGTTTATTATCATTGTATAGTATTTTATCGTTGTATTGTGTGTTTCCACATTAATCAAATTGTTATTTCTCCCTCTCTAGTTTCGTTATTCATATGTGCAATCCATCTCTTCAACATTCTCAGTAATCTGAAACTCAACTTATTTATATTTGAACTCCTCTAAGGTGTTATAGTGTATGTTCTTGATGCCTTTTGAATCTTTATGCACCTTCATAGGCAAAATGTTAATGAAATTCATTATTTCCTTCTTCTGCCAGAAAATGTCAAACTCATATAACTAGTAACGGAACAGATGGGAGTTTTTTTTTTTTGCCTACTCCAAGTAGTTATGGTTAGTGGTCGAACCAAAAATCAAAAGAGATAGTTACGATACTAGAACTGGAATTAGAGACAAAGGCCAAACTCCAATGGCAGAGGTGGGTTGACAGTGGGAAAATAAGGATACTCTAAACCTTCAGTGGAGTCAGTCGGCACCGCTAGATATGATTCCATGTTAAAAATATAACCTTCAAGTAAATTTTAGCTTTATATAATTTTAAGACTAAACTGGGTTTGTTCAAGCCTTTCTTTACAAGTAATTTTTTGAATTTATTTCAAAAGCTTTTTACAAATTAGTCTAGAAAAAAAATTTAAAAAAAATCAACAGGGTAAAAACATTGACGTTTTTATTTCCTTGGCCAGAATTATATATATTTTTAAGTCAATACAGTACGGAACTGTTATTCCTATTGCCTACTTTGCAAGAATAGGCCCAAACCAAGAAGCATTATTTGTCGTCAAAACTGTGCAAGGCCGACGCAGGTTTGACCAAAAATAGGATAACAACTCAAACCTCTCTCTATTTGAGAACCAGTCCTAAACAGTGCCATTTTCAAAATAAGTCAAAACCCGCCTTAACCCGCCAATTTTATTTTGAAAAAAAAGAACAAAAAACTAAAATCTTACATAAATGTTTTTAAACCATAAAGAAATCAAATAAAAACCATGATAATTAATGCCAAAATTGAGCATGCTGTTTAAAAGGTTGCATGCTGGCAGCCTGGCATATGCCGCTCTTTATAATAACTAAAGCTTTATAAGTTTATTAAGAAAAAGCCTAATCTAATGCCATCACACAAACCACTTCCTAGTTTCAAAATCACATTCTGCAGACTTGAAGGACTTAAAGAATTACACCTGACGTGATAAATGTAGTTAAAAATTGATAAGTAAGTATTAATTTAATAATCTTTTTACTAAAATAAAACTTCAAAATAAAATAAAAATTGTCATTTTTTATAAACAATTTTTTTTATAATTATTGTAATATTATATTCTCACATCACCAAAAATTTAAAATTAAAAATTATTTATAAACACATTTCCTTTTCAAATCACTTAAACACATTTTCAAAAACAAAACCATAAAACGTATACAATACTTCAATAAATAAACTTAATACACAATAATCAAAAAAATAATACATAACAATACTAAAATTGATCTTAATACTAATAAGCTGCAAAGAAATTAGTATAAAAAATTATCATTTTCTAATTGGTAATCAATTCTTTAAAAATTACCAGTTCATGCAAAATAAAAAGCAAAAGTGACAAAGAAAAAGAAAAAAAAAAGTTAAGAGAAAGAGTCTAATGTTTTTTGTTTGTTACCATTTGGCATCCACTTTGAACAAAGAGAGGTTAAAAGAAAGCCTAAACATCAAATTTACATTAGGAACTACAAGTTAATTAATTAACACTACAACACCATCGCCCACCACTAAACAACACTCACCACCACACCATCAGAATTAACAAAAATAAATCATAATTAAAAGTAAAGCTAACACATCAATTAGTCCAAAACTAACTAACGCTCCTAAAAATTTAATTCAAAAAAGAAATATAAAAAAAGGAAAAACTAAATTCCCTAACTCCCTCTCTCTCCCCCATCCGCATTTCCTCAACCGGCTACCGGAGCCACAGCCGGTTTAACCTTAGGCGGTCTACCTCTCCCTCGAGGCGCTCCACCGGCTGCCGCCGCCGTAGGAGCAGCCGCTGGCTCCGTCTTTGCCTTCTTCGGGGGCCTGCCACGTGGCCTCCCACTCCCAGTAGTGGTACTCTTCTTCTTGGGCGACTCAGCTGGGGCCGAAGTGTCCTTAGGTTTCGGCGGCCGTCCACGTGGCCTCGGCGAAGACAGCACGGTGCCGGGTGGGACAGGATCTTTAGGCTTAGGTGGACGGCCTCGGCCTCTCTTGGGTGGAGCATTAGAGTCTGGTTTCATGTAGTTCTTGACAAAAACAAGCTCACCACTTTGGTTCATCTTGTTGAGATGATGAGTAAGAAGTGTTGTGTGTGCCGGAGGCAGATCAGGGTACGTTGACTCGATTTGCTTCGAGATCGCCGACTTGTTCGACCCGGTCTTCTCGTTCAACGACTCTATCGCCCCCATAATCATCTAAAAATCAACCAACCCATCAGATAATTTTCCATGAACAAAACAAATAAAAAACATAATTAATTGCTACAGTAACACCCTTCTCACCTCTGGGTACTGAGGAAGTGTTGAGAACTGTTGCTGCAGCGGGGCAGGAGGAGGTTGTGGGTTGGTGATGGAGTCTCCGGCGACGGCGGTGGCCATGGCAGTGAGAGAATTGGAGAAATGTGTGAGCAAAATTGGAACTGTTGAGAGTGGATAGAGTGGAGTGTAAATTTAAAGGAGGGATTTTCTTGTTTTCAAGTCTGATCAAGACGGCAAAGAAGAGGAGCTGTGGAGTGATCCAACGGTAACGGATTGACTGTCTCGTTGTAAATCCAACGGTCATTAAATATTCCGGATTGCTGCACGAGGATTGATGACGTGGATCAGGACATACTTTGCGATTTACCAACTTTGTCCTTTTGGTTTTGAATTCAGCCTTTATCATCATGAGCGTTTCAACAAACATTTTGGTGATTTATTGGGGGGCTGATTAAGTGAAACGTGGAGGTTTGCAATTTGGTGATGAGAAAAAGAGTGGAGGTTTAAGTTGATGAGAGATTGACACGTGTGCACGACCACGTGGGAGTAGGCATTTGAGACTAAGGATATTTTCGGACCCGGATCCGGCATCCAAGTGAGCGAAAATGGGTCCGAGGATGCGACCCAGTTGTTAAGGATGGACAGAGATTTGATTGGGTGCGTCGGAGGAGTACGTGTTGCCTAGGTAGATATACTGACTCAAATCGATTGTTGCTATTGACCTTTGCCACGTAGGAAGATAGCGAATAGCAAATTGTTTTGAATACTAGTCACTGGGGCGTTCACAATAGTTATATTCTTCTTCTTTGTGAATTGTTATATTCATCGTGACTATATAATTGTCAATACAGAACAATAGTAAGAACACTTTCCTACAATATTCTCTCTTTTATTAGTCATTTTTTGATAAGAGATGAGAGAGAAACATGCAGAGATGAGAAAAAAATAGAAATAAAATAAATTATTTATTAAGTGAGAGAAACTGAGAGAAATAAAAAATGATGAAAGAAATTCAAAAACTGACCAATAGGATAGAGAGTGTCCGAAGAGAGAGTTTTAGGATAGTATTTTTAGCATTTCTCTTGTCATAACACATCAATTTTCTATTAAACACTCTTTAGTAAACTCTCCCTCTTATAATTACTTTTTTTTATACTCTATCATAGACCTACAATCACTTCGTTTCACATTTAGTTTATTTATAATATACAATTCACAAAAAATACATTTATTTAACATACTAATTTTATACTTTTATGTAAAATAAATTATATTTTCAAAATTATATTTTAAATTATTCTGGATAAATTATTTATGCAAAATTTTGGAAATAATACTTTCTATAAATTAGTGTCAAATGAATAAATATAAAAAAAAACAGATATTAAAAAATAACTACATTCGAAGTCCAAAAATAATAAAATACATTAAGCAAATGGTTACAAATTCATTAAGCAAACGAATTTGGCGGAAAGTAAGGATAGGTAAAATTTTCAGAATTTTGATTGTAAAAATTTTGTAGAGGAAAATATGGTGACAAATTGGGTGCATTTTGGGAATTTGGGAATATGAAAAATTTTATGGATATAATAGATATGGTAGGTTTGGATAATTTTGAAAATTAGGTGGAAAAAACCATATAGATGGTTTCAAGAATTTGAAATATTGTTTGGATTAGGATTTTGGGAAAAAAAATTGATCATGAATTAAATCCATTTGACAAGAGAAGAGGAAGAATTATAATTGAAATTGTCTATGTTTGATAGAAGAAAAAAGAAAAATGTAATTAAAATTATTTATAAAAAAAGAAATTAAGTGATGATGGAGTATTTATAGATGAAAATGAAAAAAAAAATAAAAAAAGGGAACGTTGCTAAACGACGGCCTCTTAAAAACAAATAAAAATAATTTTAAAAAAACTACAATGATCAAATAACTATTGCAACATTTAAAAAAAAGGGGACAAATTCATTACTGTCTGGTGGACCCTACCTCTCATGTGGAACAAGCAGATGTTCCGCATGAGGATATCATCAACACCCCTATAAGGAGTTAGGGGTTGGCACCGGGGCAATTTGGGTCGGGCCGGGCCGGGCCACCCTTAAAATCTTCAACCCTGCCGATCGAGCTAAAAGTCTGGCCCAGGCCTGCTCAGTCAAAAAGACCAGACTGGGCTGGGCCGCCATGGGCCACACTTTTATTTTATTTTTTTAATTAATTCAAAACATCCAATACATATTAAATACAATATTAATACTTCCACCAACATTATTTTTAGCGAAAATACAATAAAAACATCCAAAAATATCTAATACATATTAAATTCTCCGTACAATACTTATTAAATACAATAAAAACATCCAAAATATTAAATACAATAAAAACAACCAAAATAAATTCATACAATACATATTAAATAGAATAAAAACATAGCATTTTCCTCGATGAAGACATATTACCGAAGATGGAAAAGTCAAAGAGGAAAGACCTAAAGAAAGGTGAATAAAAATTATGAAAAACTGGAGTGTTAAAAAAATAAAGCATGCAAGACTAGTCATACGACTAAACGACGTGTAATGTGCACAACAAAGCAAGCAGGTGGTCACGCGGACGAGTGAGCGGTCATTCACTAAGTGTGACAAGCGGCGTGTCATCTGGCAAACAGTGTGACAAGCGACACGTCATTTGAAAATCAGAGCACATGGTCATCTAGCAAACTTCACGTCGTCTATGTCAAGGTTCGAATGGCACGTCGTTTGACAGAATGCACAGACTATTGGAGAGATGGAAAGGTATGAAACGGCATGCAACTGCAAGATGCGTGTCGTTGAAGTCAAGATGATGTCGCTCGAGCCGATAAGCTGCCGTTTGAGCCAAAGTGTTACCATTTGAGCAGCAACATGATGTGGTGTCGTTTCGAGCAGCCAACTAAGGAAAACGATGCATCTTGTTTGCGAATGTTGTGTCATTGAAGAAGACGGTGGGTCGGTTCAATCGTTGAGGTCGAGACTTCGTGGAGCATCGGTCAGATGTTTCGATCTAAAGACTGAGGAAATGGATGTGTTTTTTACGGTGGACACAATGTTGTTGAGAGATGCATTGCATTTTGGCGGTGTCATTGAGGAAAACGAAGCATTTTGATACCGTCGTTGAGGAAGGCAGTGAATACATCGTTGTTTTGACCACAACTCAGCCACCTACTCTCGTCTCAAAAGCAACTCTCGCCGTTGACTAATGAAGACCCATATTGTGCTGTCATCAAAAGAAAGAAAAAAAATGAGTCAAGTACATAAAAAAAACATGGAATTATGAAAAGAAAGCATGAAATAGTTACATGAGAAGAGAAAACAAACCTAAAGTGCCAGAGGATGGGTCAAAACCGATGGCAAATAAGAGGAGAGCAGATTAAGAATGCTATAATATATGAGTACGGTTTCAAATAATCATTTAGGTAGGAGGAACTAATTTGGAAGATTCGGAATTAATGAGGCAAGAAATGGAAACAAATCCTAAATTCCCAAGAGCAAAAATCAATCTAGGAATGTGCACAATTAGGAATTGAACTAATTTGGAAACAAGAAAAGGGAAGGAAATCGAAATTGGAAGAGCAAATAAAAGGAAAAAAGAAAGGGAAAAGGTGATTCAATGAAATGGGCCCCAGAAAAATTAAAAAACAAAACATCATCTAGCAGCCTAGTCAAAGGGGCTTAGTTGGACAGAAGGCCCAGTCAACAGACAACAAACAAAATGGGCTCAATTGAGTGGAGAGCCCAACCTAACAGAAGCTTTAACAACAGATACTACAATAAGAACTTGGGCAATTATAAAATTAGCAATTGCTCCTTAACAATCAGAAATATTCCAGTGAGATCCCTACTCAGAATATACGCAATAGACACTTTCCATTTGCAAGAAAAAAAATACTCTTATTTTTGGAAAACCTAAAAAAGAGTGAGGAACAATTGATAAGTCATGGGTAATAAAATCCACTTAATGCATTTAACATTGTAACGGAAACATTACAATCATTAACAAGGAACGTTACGGGGTATTAATGTTTCCTCATCAACTCATCACTTATAATTAGTCTTCAGAGATAACTTGTTGGGGGTAGGCTCTATTCTCTATACACACTATTATTCTGTCAAACTCTTTACTGACTTGAGCATCGGAGACCCCTCTCGACCTCATCGTGTTTTGTGTTTTCAAGTCTCGAGACGACTTTCACGATTCTTAAGTGTTTGAGTTGTTCAAGTTTTCTTCATTTCTATTGTTCAAGTTTTGAGGCAACAATAGATCTAATCCTCACCATTAGATAAAAAAGGAATTGATGGTGAGGAGTATGTATGTATGAATGTATTAAAATTTGCTCTGACCTTATAAACATCCCATCTCCCATCACATATAAAATTAGAGACATTAGTAGACCGTATGTGATTAGGGACATCAAAAGAGATATAAGGATTACCATCATCACCCAGCCACGCATCCTCTCCAACAACAATGGACTCACCTTACCATTGCCAACCCGCCATCTACACCCGATTTAAATTTCGAGTTTCAAAAATGCTACGCCAGGTGTAGCTTGGTTTATGACCCAGCTTGGCGTGTACAAAATTAGCTGAAAGAAATACTTAGCCATCAAGACACAAGAGACAAAGGCAGTAGGAACATTAACAAGTTACCAGGCTAACTTTTGAATGAATGCAAATTCAACTCCCTAAAGTGCCTAAACCCTATGCCACCATAGCTTTTAGGCATACATTTCCTCTCCCAACACATCCATCTTAATTTATTCCAGGCCTACCATTCGAATCCCACCAAAATCAATTCAATATTTTATCAATTTCCTCACACAAGCCCTCTGGAAGGAGAAAAATACTCATCATATAACTCGGAATGGCCATACCCATACATCTAACCAAAATCTCTTTCCCGACTTTGGATAGGCATCTAGAATTCCACACATTAACCATCTTCCAAATTCTCTTTTTAATATATGAAAAGACTTCATGTTTATTTCTCCTAGTTTCAGCAGGAAATCCCAAGTATTTGTCAAAAGATTCCACCTCTCTAACTCTAAGAACCTTCGACACGCCCCTTTTCAAATCCAAACCACAATTGCTGCTAAATTTAATGATATACTTATCCAAATTTATAAGCTAACTTGAAGTTTGTTCATAGGTAGAGCAGATTCTCTAATAACTTCCGCTTCATTGGTAGAAGCCTGGAAAAAACAAACACCTATCATCTGCAAAGAACATATATGAAATAGCAGGAGCATTCCTAGGAGTATGACATCCATGACCTCTCTTTGCTTCTAATCAACGTTGACAAAACCCTCAATACCTAAAATGACCAGATAAGGTGATAGAGAATCACTTTGGTGAAGACCCTTACTAGAAAGAATATGACCTAGCAAACCCTTCTCTAAATTCACCCAAAACTTAGAAGACTTACACAATTCATAAAAAGCCTCACGCACTTCTCACTAAAGCCCATTCTAGAAAGCATCAACTGTAGGAAAATCCCATTCAATGTAGTTGTAAGCCTTACTCATATCAATTTTAAGGCAGCAAAACCATTATTCCCTTGAGTCTTATAGTTCAACAAATGTTGGATTTCAGATGTGTTTAGTACATTATCTGAAATCAGTCTTTTAGGGATAAATGCACTTTGAGAATCAAACTCAAGGGAGCAAAACACAGTTTTTATTCTATTGGCAATCATTTTGGCAATTTTTTTTAGATTACTTGGCATAATGAAGTAGGTCTGAACTCACCCATTCGAGTTGCATTTTCCTTCTTAGGAATCAAAACAATCGTGGTCTCGCCAAGCACTGTAGGGATAACCCCCCACTCAATAATTTGGATGCAAAAATCCGCAACTTCATCCCCAATGAAGCTTTAATTCTTTTGGGAAAAAACACAAATTTAGACCATCATGCCCGAGGGCCTTATCTGAACTCATATTGAAAAGTGCATCTTGCGCATCCTTCTTACTGAAAGGCATGTCTAGAGACAGATGTTGCTTCTTTGAAAGAAACCTGTCAATACAATCCAAAACAGGGTCGGCAACACAACCAAAAGAAGAGAACAAATCGTGGAAATAGTCAGTGGTAACATATTCCAAACCATAACTCCAATCCATCTTGATATTATGATCTTCCAATAAGAACTTAATAGAGTTACGCCTTCCTCTCGAAGAAGTCATGGAGTGAAAAAATTTAGAGTTCATGTCTCCATCTTTCAACCAGTATACTTTAGCCCTCTGCCTTAAGTAAACCTTCCTTTCTTTTAAGACCCTTAAAAAATCTCTACCACCCCTCTTGTACTCCTCAACCAATTGTAGATCCCTAGTCCTTCTAAACTTTTCCATTTCCTTTTTAAGAGCATTTATTCTAGAGTTGAATCTATAAGAAAATTTATTACCCCATTTGCATATCATTTCAACACATTCACCAACTCTCAACAGAGTTTCCTTCCCATTCCTTTCCCATTCAAATCCTCCCATGCCCTTCAAGCAACCATCTCGCTTCCCATTTCATTTGCCCAAACATTCTTAAATCTAAAACATTTAAGTCTTACACAACCCCTTCTTAGTTTAGCCTCTAAAACTAAGATTGAATGATCAGAGCAAAAACTATCAACATTCAAGACTCTCGCATTCGTGAATAACTCCCTCCAGCCCTTATTAGCCAAGACTTTGTCTAATCTCTTTTCAACCCATGAATCAAACCCTCTTCCTCTCTCCCAAGTGAACTGGTGTCCAACCATTCCCAAATCTTCGAGCAAATAGACATTAATCATTTCCCAAAACCCCTCCAGATACCAATTAGGATGCAACACACCACCCCTTTTCTCTGAATGAAACAAAAAATTATTGAAGTCTCCCCTACAAACCCATAGGAGATTTGAACCCCAAATAAGCCGACAAAGCATCTCCTAAAACCCTTTCTATGAGACCTCTCAGGGCAGCCATAAAAACTCGTAAACCTCTAGGCACGATTTGTTTTTTGATAGCACCACATCAATATGATTGCAAGAGTAGCTACTAAGGTTCATCTCCACATCCAACCCCCATAAAAGTGTAAGCCCACCTCTCTTATTAACATGATCCACCCAAATTGCACCTTTCAAACCCAACCTCCTTTTAACCCACTTAATTCGGGCCCTAAGCACCTTAGTTTCAGACAGAAAAATACATATAGGCCTTTTAATTTGGACCAACTCTAGGAGTGCTTGAATTATCCGATGGTTGTCTAGCCCACAACAGTTCCAGAATAAACAACTCATTTTGCTCGGTAGGATTGGACTACACAACCAGCACCCGCCTTAGGCCCCTTTTTTGGTCTCGGCCCACTTTGACATTTTACCTTCTATTGTTTCCTTCTCAATGACCACCAATCCTTTAGGCCCATTGTTCTCCCCACTAATAGGTCGTTCCTCTCCTTCCACTCTCCTTCTCTTCATGTCACTTATCTCAAGCCCACCTTCCAAAGATGTATTATTTACTCCACTCAGGTTTGAGTTGTCCTCGATGTCCATTAGCCTATCTTCATTATTTAGTCTTCCTTTTCCAAGGCAATCATTATTTGCAGCCGACGACTCAGCACAATTCCCAATAAAATCGTATTGAACATTCCTGTCCCCAGACCCTTTCACTTCCTCCTCTTTTCCCATGTCATCCCCTTGGACCTCTCATGCGTGCTTTGCCTCATGTGATAAACGAAGGGGTTCACCTTTTACATTCCTTAAGTATCGATTTTGAGCAAACACCATGCTTACTCTAGACTCTACCCTCAGACTTGAGTCATATTTCCTTGTTGCTAGGGATAGTGATTTAGGGTGGGTTATGTATAAATGGATCAACCCGTTTAAGGTTAAGCGGGTCACCCGTTTATAACCCGATTATACCTAACCCGAACACAACATGATTATGAAGCGGTTTACACAATATGACCTGAGTAACTTGTTAATTGTTAGTCAGGTCACATGTCACGAGTTACACGATAAGACCCATTTAAAACGTTTAACATGTCCAACACATTTAACCTATTTATAATACACAAATACACAATTAACACTAAAATAACTTCAAATAAAACAATAAATATTCATTTATAATATCCACCAACATAATAATATTCTAAATAAAGATAAATCAAATACAAAGCAACTTAAATTACAAAGTCCATTAAAATAAAGGTAAATGAAATACTTCAATGAATATCAAAATAACAATTTCGGTTAGTCCTTAATCCAACTCAAATGAGAGCTAGAGAAGCATAAAATAACTGATCACATGATTGAAGTACAGACCAATGGTCGAAAAATAATTAAAGTAAAGATCATAACTAGTGCTGAAATTCCTACCAAAGAAAGTTAAAGAAGTAGCAAGCTGATATCCTAAAAACATAACTCCATATAACCAGCTATCTAAGAATTAGATTCAGCACGAAGAAACAGAAAATTGCTCAGAGCTTTAGAAATATCAATACTAATAAAGGGCCTAGAGATTCATTGATTCAAATACAAATAGCCATTAAATTATGTAATCTAAAAAATTCCATGCGAATTATTGATTAACAAGTCAAAAATAAAACTTAATAACACAATAAAATATGCAAAACATAGGCAATGATTCAAAGACCCAATAAAACTACCCATCAATATTCAATCATGTCAACTAAAAATTTCCAAATAATAGATCAACAAGTCAAAATCTTAAAAAATAGAAACAACGGATGCATAAAAATGAAATAGAGTTGCGGGGACAAAAGTGGAGAAGCAAAGTCATGCAAAGAAACTACCTTTGTTTGTTCAGAGAGTACATCAACTAAACTCAAATTTCAGAAAGTATATCAATTGCAAAATTCAAAAGATGATCTCATTTCACAATCCAAAATGAATGAATCAAAATTATAAAAATCAAGACTTTACCACAAAATATCGTCAAAACTCGGTATAAACAATTAAATGTTCTAAAAAATCCTGATAATTGAGCTTCGCAGAAAGTGATATAGAGAAAGAGAGAGGCAGTGGTGGTGTAGATGAAAAGAGGCGAGAGAGGGGTAAAGAGGAGACGAAAGAGCGGCTGTGGAGTGTGCGGACTGCAGCGTAGAGAGGATCAGGAAAGGAAAGACTTAGACGAGCAAAGCTGCGAAGGATTGTGTGTGTGGTGTGTTCTATGGTGTGCAACGGTAGAGTGAGTCACTGAGTGAGGAGAGAATGAAAAAAAAATTGAGCTTAGGGTAAAATTTGTTATACGGATCGTGTCACCTGTTAACCCATTTAACAAGATTAGGTTAAACGGGTTAAACATGTCATAAACAGGTTGAACGGGTTGAACTTGTTTAACCTTGATTTTTTCTGTGTTATATATGGGTCAACCCGTTTATAATACGCACCAGTTTATATAAAACTCAAACACATTTAACTTTGTACCGAATCATGTCGTTTAATTGGATTGTGTACAAAATTGCCAGGCCTACTTGTTGCATCCGAAATATCATACAAGACATGGCAGAACCTTTCATTATGACCTAGAAGGCCACACACAAATTAAAATTGAGCCTTACGCAAGTCCAGATTAGAGAAACCTCCACCAACCTCCTTCAAAGTTCTTAGGGTTTGAACTAATGTACTCCCCAATAGAGTTACCAACCTCCACGGCATACTCGTTCCGAAGCGAAACCAACATGAACATCGTGGAGTCAAAATGAAGAATGGTTTAAACTGACCTTCAAAGGATCCTCGCCTCTATCTAACTTCTGCCAGATGTGAAGTTGTTTATCGAAAGTCCAGGGAGCTCCTTCAACGACTCTTTTAAAGTCAAGTCCATGAAAAATTTGAAAGATGAAATGTTTTAGACCAATGTTCTTTATGTATACGCCCATCACAGGACGCCATAGATTGGACAAGGTGTTGATGACAAAAGGCAACTTTGGGGGGTTTTCAGTGAGGAAATGACCAACCATACATATTTTAGCCTTTAGGTTCATCCCAGTTACTCTCTCTTCATCCAGGTCGTTGCTAAACTCCAACCCACCCGATTCCTCGTCATCGTTGATAGCTAGATGACTGCATTCCTCAATGAGATCATAATGGTCTTCCCTATCAAGAGAGCAAACTAGGGCGGAAAAATCCAGGCAAGAAAGAAACGAGACAAAAGAGGCGAGGAGAGAACAATCCCAAATGAGAGAGGACCAGAAGGAGAAACCCAAAAAAACAAGAAGCAAGAACTTGTTAAGGAACAAGACAAAGACTTACTGAGAGCAAGACTAATTAAGAGGTAGTAAATAAATTGATTATATGAACTCTTTAATTTTTAAAAATCACAGGTTGGTACAACTCACATTAGAACATAATGCAACCCACCAAATTAAACCCACTCTGACTTAATTCATGTTTATTAGGCTTTATAAACGCCGCCGAAAGCAATTAAATCATTGTGATGAACATCATGAGAAAGTTTAGGAAAAGTCATTTTGTTAAATAAGGCTGCCTTCAAAGAACTTAGCTAGAACTATTTGGATATATTGCACGTGAAGAGGACACTGAGGTAGTTCTGTTGTCTAATAAGTGGTGTAGATACTATATCAGGTTAACGATTTTAAATCATCAAATTCGATTGAATCATATGATGACTGACCAATTAAAATCATTATTGAATATAGCCAATGACATTTTTTGGTGCTCGTTTGAATTTATGCAGAATTTATAAAAAAAAAAAGGATGCAGAATATGGAATAGTTAGGCGTGCTCTATCATGGGTTGAGATTCTCGTTAAGAATTGTGTGGTTTAAATAGTGTTCTGCAATCGAGCCTAGTAGAGATTTGAAGTGTTCAAACTTGGTATGTCAAAAAAAATTCTCGAGTTTAAGTTTGAGTTTGGTTTGAATTATATTTTATGTTCAAACTTGGATTGTTTAAAATTAATCAAAGTTTGAACTCTTGTTATAATCTTATTTAGATTTTGACCCGATTGTGAATTGATTCTAGCTTGTTTCCAATTCTGTTTAACCTTGTCACAAGCTAGTATGAATCGAACCTAGCTTGTTTCAAATTCTATTTAACCTTGTCACAAGCTAGTTTGTAACTTGTCGACCCTAGTGCTCCGCAATTCTCAGAAATCCATTGTCGTCCACGACTCCTCCGTCTGTCGCTGCACCCATCATAACTGGGCAGTCTGGCATGTTACCGCCGAAGCCCAAGCCATTCTTTCCTGATTTTTACTTCAATCCTAAGGACATGTTCTCATGTTGTCCTCCACAACTGGTGCTTCTCTGTAGTCCCCGTCGTCTTCTCCAAAGAGTACCGACCCTCCTCCTGGTGCCGTTTCTCCTCCTCAATTGACCAAGCAAACCTATGCAGTAGCCGTCCGAAACGATATGATCATCCCCTCTGTTGTCGTCTCTGCCATCCCGCCTCCAACCAATTTGGGTGGCTTTGTTCCAGTCACCGTCTCCCAGGTGGTTATGAACAGCGAGTTAGGGAGTGCCAAAGCTCTCTTATTGGCCGAATTGTATTATCTAAAGGAGATTCTCCATGGCTTCATGATGCTTTGAAGATGAAACTTATTGCAATGTGGGGTTTAAATTCGCATTCGAAGCTTATCTCTCTTGGCAAAGGCTACTACCATGTTTTCTTAAATTCTCCTGATGAGCAAAAACTGGTTTGGAGTAAAGAAGCACTAAACCTTCATCCTGGCATCTTTCGACTTTAACCATGGGTTCCGAATTTTGATCCAGAAGGACAGAAATCTACCTCTACACAAGTTGGGTTAGGTTGTATAAATTGCCTTGGGAATTTTGGCATTCAAAACTGCTCACAGAAATTACTTGAGGTATTGGTGTTCCCTTATGAATTGATGCAAAAACACTCGAAGGTGAGTTTGGCCATTTTACAAGAGTCCTTGTTGACGTTGATCTATCAGTTAAGCTTCAGGAGACGTTGCATGTCAAAATCGCTTTGCAGTCTCTTTGGATTGATATGGTTTACGAGAATCTACCGGCTTTTTGTTACACTTGCAATTCTGTTGGTCACTCATCCTATGATTGCCGTCAGAATATTAAGCCCTCAATGTCTGCTAAACCCAAGGATCCTCTAACATCAAAGGTGCCCCCAAGCAAAAAATGGTTCCCCATACATGGTAACACAGTACCTGTTAGCCAAGCTCTACAAATTTTGATGATGTTATACCTGCTTCTGTTTCTATAGGTGAAAGTTCCCCAGTTCTTGTGAGCGGAGAACAGCGTGCCATGACCTCAGATCCTATTGTTGCTTCGGTTCCACAGGAGAAGAAGAAGAGAAGTGAGGCTGTTACAGCTGCTCCAGAGGCACCTGCCAATTTGATTAATTGTGCCCCCACTGCCCCCAACTAGTGGTGTCTTTACCATCTTCAACGGACCCAGTTGAGGCTATTGGTGTCACGGTGAGTTCTCCATTCCAGGAAGTCACTTCTGCTGATGCTCTAATTTGCACTTCATGGGCCGACCAAGTTGAAAATGTTTCTATTGTGACGGATCAGTCTGTCCCACCTATTTCACATGAAGAGGATGATGGAAAGTGGACAACTGTTGGAAATACTAAGAGAAAATCTTCAAAGAAGCAAAACCCAGCTCTAACGGTTCGGGTTTCTCAACATCAATCGAGGCCTCCATCTCGTCTTGAATTATGAAAATTTTCTTCTGAAATTACAGAGGTCTGGGGAATGCGGAAACGCAACAAACACTTGGAAACTTATGCTCTATTCATACACCAGATATGATTAGATTGGCTGAGCCAATGGTTGAGTTCACTACCATTCCTTGTTGTTTTTGGGACACTCTTAACTTGGAGCTGGTTGCTGTGAACAACAAGCCCTTACCTACTCTATGGGTTTTTTGCCGCAAGGATTTTGTTGTTTCCAATATTTGCATTGCTGAACAGTATATCTCTATTGATTTTTTGGTTAATAACTGCACTCATAGAGTTTCTTTTGTGTATGCCAGTGTCTGGTGTAATCACAGAAAAGAATTATGGGATGCTTTTCGGGACATGGTCTCTTCAATGCCCCTTAATTTTTTTTCTTATTGGTGATTTCAATGCCGTTTTAGGAGCTCATCAGAAGAAGGGCACATCCGCCCCCTTCTCGACTTTGTTTGGATTTTAAAGCTTTCATTGAGGATTGAAATATTATTGGCATTCCTTCTAGAGGAGAAAGATATACTTGGTGTAAAAGTGTGTCGACTTTGGAAAGACTTCAGAATAGGCTGGATAGAGTGTTGGGTACTTCGGCTTTTTTAGCTGCATGGAACCGGGTTTCGTGTTCAGTCTTGGTAAGACATCATTCAGATCGTTGTCCTCTATTGCTTTCTTGTGCGCAGGATCCCACCTATGGTCGCTCTACTTTTAAATTTCAGGCTATGTGGCTTTCTCATTCTGGTCTCAGAAGTCTTATTTCTACCAACTGGAACTCACATAGTTTTACGGGTAATCCTATGTTTGTTTTATGTAGTAAGCTACGCAGCCTCAGGCACATTTTAAAGCTGTGGAATAGGAGTGTCTTTGGGAACGTTGACCAAAACATTGTTGCTGCCTATTCTGTGTTAGCACGAACGCAGGAGGATATTTCTTCTCATGGTTTCTCTGAGGTCCTTTATAAGCAAGAGGTAGATGCTCATGAGAAGTTGGAGCAGTGTCTTATGCAAAAGGAAATCTTCCTTTAGAGCAAAAGTAGAATTCATTGGATGGAGAGTGGAGACCGTAATTCTTCGTTTTATCATCACACTGTAGCTCGACGCAAGGCTAAATCCTTCATTAATGAATTGGTGATTGACGGTCATTTAACTCATGATGAGGACCTTCTTCAATCTCATGCAGTTTCTTCCTGTTCTCGGCAGAGGGTACTCCTGACAAGGATTCTCTATTGTGCATAATACTATTCCTAGATTGGTCACCTCTGAGGAAAATGCTAACTTGTTGCGTCCTCCCACTTCTAAGGAAATTAGATTGTTTTTTCCATGGATGCTGAGAGCGCTCCAGGGCCAGATGGGTTCTCCAGTTTATTCTTTGAAGCTTTTGGGACATCGTTCAGGGTGAGGTATGTGTTGCTGTCCAATATTTCTTTCACCATGGTTTTATGTCGCCTGGACTTAATTTTAGTAATCTTATTCTTATCCCCAAGAGCCCGGAGGCAAATGAAATGTATGCCTTTCGAACTATTGCACTAAGCAATTTTGTTTTCAAGATTATTAATCATATTTTGGATGATAGACTGGCGGTGAATGCTACTCGCATAATCTTACCAAATCAGTTCGGCTTCTTAAAGAACCGTCAGATCTCAGATTGTATTGCTCTAGCTTGGGAGGGCATAAATTTGCTTGAAAAGCAATCTTTTGGTGGGAACGTGGCTTTGAAGATTGACATTAGGAAGACTTTTGACACTGTTGAGTGGGTTCATTATGGAGGCCTTGTCTACTTTTGGCTTTGATAATAAATTTCTACAATGGCTTATGGTGATTTTTCAGTCGTTTAGACTCTCTGTTATTTTTAATGGCTCTCCATGCGGCTTTTTTCCATTTACTAGAGGCGTCCAACAAGGGCTTTCTCCCTTCCTTTTTTGCCTAGCCAAGGACTTCCTCAGTCGCAGGATATCTTTTTTGGTTTCCTCGGGGTCAATTGCGCTGATCTGTCACAGTCAGTATGCTTTTCCGTCTCACTTGTTTTATGCTGATGATATTCTGGTGTTCTGTAAGGCTACTAACTGCAATATGGAGGTGCTAAATAGCATGTTCGAGTCGTATGGTCTTCTCTCTGGCCAACGGGTTAGCTGGGATAAATCTAGCATATTCTTTGGGAGCAAAATCAATATTTGCAGAAAACAACAATTGAAGGATAAGACCTGTATGAAGTTAGGGCATTGACCATTTATTTATTTGGGTGTCCCCATTTTTGTTGGAGCTCCTCGGTGGCAATGGCTACAAGGTATTGCTGATGAAATTCTTTCAAAATTTGCTAAATGGAAAGGGGATTCTTTGTCTCAAGTTGGCAGAGCGTGCCGAATTAATTATGTTATTATGGGTTCCTTCTTGCACTATTTTGGAGTATATCAATGGCCTAGCAATCTTTTTAAATAATGGAGAAGCATATTAAAAATTTTCTATGGACAAATTCAACTCTTACTAGAAAATTGGTTTCGGTGCCTTGGAATGTTTGTTGTCAACCCATCAAAGAAGGTGGCTTAGGTCTTAAAAATCTAAAGACTTTGAATAAAGCTATTCTTCGCAAATTTTCTTAGCGAATTATTGAGTGCAAGCCTTTTGCTAGTTCGGTATTTAGCTGGCATTTCTTGAACAAAAAAGGCTCGCCAAAGTCAGTATACTTAAGCTCCTCTATTTGCACACTTCTCCAACATTTTAAAGGATTCTATTTGGTTGGTTGGGGAGCAAAGCTCTGTCAGTTTTTGGCATGGGAGATGGCTTATTCCTACAATTGCTGAACAGCTACACATGTCGAATTTTGCTGAAGGGTATCTGGGGGATTTCCGTGCTAATGGTGACATGAGGATTCTTTAGCATCTACGAATTGCTTTCTCTTCTTTGGCTGCCCGTATTGACAATGTCAAAGTCCTATCAGTCGGTAAGGATAAGCTTTTCTGGATTCATTCCATGGATGGAAAAGTCACTACCAAGACGATTTATGATTTTATTCGCCCTTCTGGCAGTCACTCTTTATGGCATCGTTTTCTTTGGGCTCACTTCATACCCCCATCTCGCTCGTTTAGCTGTTGGAAAGCAGTGCATGGTAAATTTGCAATAGAAATGGCTCTTGCTAGTCAAGGTTTCAGAATGGTTTCTATGTGCAGGTTATGTTGTTGTTCTATTGAAACCATTTCTCATTTGTTCTTGGACTGCAATTTTGTGAAGATGGTGTGGGAAGCGATTTGGGCTCTCTTTGGTCACTCTTTTCCATCATTCAACTATCTTATTGAGCTTTTTGAATTTGCTGCCACTTATCTTTCAGTTCTCAGATCCGTGTTTATTGGCGAACGGCCTTAGTGACTTCGGTCTAGTTACTTTGAAAGACCAGAAATAATGCCATCTTTGAGGACATTCAGCCTTCGGTTCATATTTTCCTCCGACGAATTTGGGGTGCTCTGCGGGAGGTCAATTATTTTCATGCAGGCACAATGAATAACAATCTATCTGACCTCCATATCCTGAGGCAGCTAAACATCCAAGGGAAGCCGTCTCATAGCCTATAATTCTCTCAATTCGCTGGCAGCCTCCTCCGCCAAACTGGGTTAAGGTCAATACTGATGGTTCTTCTTGTGATTCTTCTTCTGGTGCGAGCGGCATCTTTCATAATCCAAGAGGATTTCTTATGAGGTGTTTCTCTACTCCAACTGGTTGGTCTCCTGTGTTCGTTTCAGAACTTTTAGCAGTCATTTTTGCTATTAAGAAAGCTTCGGAGATGGGTTGGCATAACTGATGGATTGAGAGTAACTCAACTTATGTGGTGCAATTACTCAAAATTCATTATACTTTGGTTCCTTGGCGTGTTTATATTGACTGGTCGGATTGTTGGCAGTTGTTGTCTAATATGCATGTTGTGGTCTCTCACATTTATAGAGAAGGCAATGGGGTGACTTATAAACTTGCTAACCATGGACGGTCTATTGATAGCCTTGAGTAGTGGCCTTCTTTTCCAAGTTTTTGTGGCTCTCTCATTTATGATGACTTAAATAGAGTTGAGAGGTTCCACTTTGCTTAACAGCGGATTATTTTCCTTTTCAGTTTATTTTTTGTCACCATTATTGGTTATATTCAACCCATCTATACATTTTCTTTTTCATTAATATATTTAAGCTCAAGAGTATGAAGAGGTTGCAGGAGAGGCGTCAATCTAGATGTGATGTCTGTATTACGATAACTGATTTCTGAGTTTTGTGCCTTTTATTTAAAAAAGCTAGTTTGTAACTCATTTAGCTAAGCGACAAGCCAAATGTGTTTAATAACTAAATTTTTAAGTTGATTATATATTCAGTAAAGACAAATTGTTCTCTACATATTTAAATAGTGTGTGTGCATGTATGAGGAGGGATCAAGTTACACTAAATGTAAGTTTTTTTAGCTTATACGAATTATGTTTGTCTATTTCTTTTGAATCTAATAATTGGTGTAATCTTCTTTTGTAGATCTAATCCTCGTCATTAGATAAAAAGGAATTGATGATGAGGAGTATGTATGTATGTATGTATGTATGTATGGATATATAATCGAGTTTTGTTCACGAACCTACTATTGAGTTTACTCGCGAGCTTATTATCAAGTCATTTATGAGCGTTTGAGCCGAGTTTTGAACTATTTAAACTTGGCTTGTTTACAAATCGAACTTCAAAAATTGTTAACTTGCTTTGCTTATATATAGAGTTGAATTCAAACAAGCTCTTATCAGACCAATTTATTGAGTCAAATGCTGAACAACTTATGAACTAAAACTTAGCTCATTTACACCCCCTACATTCAATGAAATAGTTACTTTTCAGCTCCAAAATCTTAGAAGTTTATCTCATTGTAACTAACTTAATTCGAGAATATCCAGATTTGAGCCAAGCTATAATAAACAAGAAAACTTACAAAGACCGTAAAGTGTGTTTAAATCGAGGTCGATCGAATCAACTTTTAGGTGGACCAAAAGGAATGTTGAAGCAACTAAATTTTTTTACTGATGGATCAATTAGTGGTGTAATGAGTGACGGGTTTGGAAGGGTTGTGGGAGGATATGTCAAGAAGATTGCTGGGAATGTGGCGTCGGATGTGTTAGAAGCTATGGGCATTCGAGAGGCGTTGATTTGGGTGAAGGATCGAGAGAGGAAATTCTTTATTATTGAATCAGATTGTTTAGGGGTTGTTGCTGCAATCAGCTCCAGTATTGAATTGAATAATTATTTTGGTCTTGTAAGAGCTAAATGTAGGTGTATTTTGTCAACTCTTGGGAATGTTCGAGTTGAGGTTGTGAAGCGATCTGCAAATTGTGCTGCCCGTTGTCTTGCTAGAGCAGTGAAATTATTTTTCAGATCACTATGTATTAAGCCGGTTTTGACCTTTGCTTTAGCTTAATACAGATTGCTTATTGTGTTTCAAAGAATAAAACAGATCACTTTGTTTTTTCCTCAATACTCTCAACATGGTGATTAATTAATCAACGTTAACATGCAAAATAAAATTACCTATTTTAATATACAAAATAAAGAAAAATTACATTTTAATTAAAGTGAAAAGAAAAATATAAGAAATCCAGGAACATGTGAAACTTTGAAATGACTAAGGCCATGCTTTGCTGTCCATTAACCGACAAGGCGCAGTGCCATATACAAACAAAACTTACCAAGCAAAGAACACACAGATGATATTTTGGCAAAATACAAATAAATTATAACATTTTGTACCAAATACATGAAATTATTATGCATTGTTTCACAAGAAAAAACGAAAGAGAAAGAAAGAAAGAAAGAAACTCTGAATATTATGTGAAATACAAAAGCCATTACTTAACCAATAGTCCGTAAACCTACTAACGTAATCAAGTCGAATCCAGCTGATTTTGGGATTATTTAGACTTGATTCGTTAAAAATGCCTCCAAGAGTTCGAGTTTGACTCAAACTATATTTTATGTACAAAATTAACTTATTTGAAATGTTACTCAGAGTTTGGTATATTTTAGGTCCAATTTAAGTTTGTCACAATCTCATTTAGTAACTTGTATATCAAGCTTGTTCACAAGTTTACAATTCAGTCTGTTTACGAACTTTTGAGCCTAATTTTAAACTATTCAAGTTTGGCTCGTTTACATATCGAACTTCATAAATTGCTTAAACTTGCCTTATTTATACATTAAACTGAACACAAATAAATTTTTATTGAGTTGAACATCGAGCCACTCTTAGCTGGTGTGGCTCATTTAAAACCCTACCTAGACCACTAAGGATTTTGACCTTAAATATCTCAATTAATTATTATCAACTATTATTGTTTGTTCCTACACATATATTTGTTTGTCTACATGTCAAAAAGAATTTCTAAAAAAAAATTAATGAAATGGATGAGTTTGCAATTCACTGATATTTCTTGTTAATATTATATCAACCAAGAATTTTTGCTTAAAGCAACATCAAATCTGAAAGCAATCCTTGCTTGATAATGAGTACTCAAATAACCTGCTTTATCACATCATTTTTGCATAGTTTATCTAAGTTAACCTTCATAACAAAGCATGCACAATCCATAACTTAAAAAAAAATAAACAAAACACTCACCTTATATACTTTACAAATGGATACATCATGTAGTTTACAACTAACTCTTTAACTTCTTTTTTTTCCCTCAAAATGAGCAAACCCCATATGATGAAATGATGCAAAAGTTGAGAATAGAAAGAGAAGAAGAATTTTTTAGTACCCTTCTTTTCCAATCCCCAACAATATTTAAAAAATGACAAAAGAACCTCCTAATCCTATTTGTCTACATTAAAAATTAAGGGGGAAAAACACTAGAGTGGTCTATATTTATATTTACCTGGCACTGGAATCTTTGTTGGATGTGTCCAGCTTTACAAGCCAGGCCTTCTCTCACAAAAACATACAAAATGACAGCTTGGCTTCACTAAACTACACAAACACACACCCACCATCCTCCTTTCCCTCAAAAAGGTTGGTGATAAGTTTAACGCACCAAAAATCTGGGCTTTACAAGTTGGACACCAAAACCATTTGATCACATAAACATAGGCAGACTTCTTTTTAAGGTTAATTTTCAGTCCACCAAACAGACCCTTAAAATGGAACCACTCTATCCATCAAGTGATTCTCATATGGCATGTTATGCTGAAAAATGTTGGAATGCATTTTGGTCTTTCTTTGTATCACTGGAACTAACTGTGTCGATTCTTTTCCACCTTGAATTGCAGCTGTTTATGAACTTCTGTAGTGCAATCTGTATTGACAAAGTGTAACACAACTCAAGAAATGCACTGCAAAATTTAAGTCTACTTCGTATTTTTTAATAAATTCGTAACAACGGGTAAATGGGTACATGTACCTTTCATTATACGGAACCATCACCGATGTTCTTTGCGCGAAGTTCAACGCTTCTTAGATCGCGAAGATGATGCAGAATCTCTTGCAGAAGTTCCACTCCTTTGTCTCCTTTCCTTAGTGATGTGATGCAGTGCCTGAGGAACTCTCTATCGGCTTCCAGTGCTTGCAGCCTTTCGTACACATGATCCACTTCATCCTCAATTGCGAGCTTCTTGTAGTCTATTTCATATTTGTTATCAAGCTCTGCATCTTCAAGGTCTGCTTCGGCAGCATCAAAGAGTGGAAGAAGTCTCTTCGCCTTTGCGCCGATGATTTTTCTTTCCTGATGATGCTTTCCGTTCATCTCCTTGTAGTGACCATTTGCAACTCCATTTGACTTACCATTATGATCAAAGTCGTCATTATAGCCATTACCATTCCCTTCAGATAAATACTCAATGGATTTTATGTCCTCAAAGTGCACGTCTTCTTCGTCACTTAACATGCACAACTTCTCTTCCAAAACCTTTAACTGCTCAAGAATTGACACTCTCTCCTCCTCATATGTAGCTAATGACTCCTCCAAATACAGAACTGCATCGGCAGGCGTGTTCTGGTTGCTACTTTCTTGATGATTATCATAATTATCTTCTTCTTTCCGCTCATGATTCAAATCAACCGATACACCATCACTACCTTCTGCATTGCTGAAAGAAGGCGAGGAAGTCCCGCTTCGCGTGCTATTTTCTTTTCGTCTGTTCAACATTGCAATCTTCTCCTTCATCTCATAATCATGTATCTTCTTTCGATATATTTCCAGCTCTTTCTCTAACTCTGCTTTCTCTTTTTCCCTTTTCACCATAAGCTCATTCAAAAGCTGCAGCGCTTCCTGATCGTACTCGGCTTGCTCTTCCATCATTCTTTGGTACTGCAAAGCCTCCATCTGCATTGCAGCCTTCTCTTCTTGAAGCCTATTTATCATTGCCATTGTCTGATTAGCCGCGACAGCAGAAGCACTCCTCTCTTCTTCCAATTCCGTGTATAGAGCGTTCAATGCCTTCCTCTCGGCTCTCAATGCTGATTTTAACTTCTCCATAGTCAAAACTCCATCACTTGCTTCAATGTCACTAATGATGCTTCCATCCAATGAATCTTCCGCGCCAGATTCTTTTCTTTCAAGAAGTAGCAATTTCTTGTGAATTTGATGGAAGCTATCAACATAAGTTGGAGTATCTGGAAGTTTATCTTCATCAATCTCAGTTCCCTCACTAGTCTCAACTCTTAAAGCCCTAAATTCTAGTGCATCTTCCTCAGCTTGCACAGGACCTAATGAGTAGAATAATTCAGCTGTAACATTCATTTCCAAATTATGCTAGCATTATTTTCCAAGAGCAACATATTAAGAAATGAAGGCTTACCATGATCATTGCAGGCAGCGGATTCTCCCGTAGGAGGTTCTTCTTGCATGCAAATAAATGGAGGAGGAATTTCTTGAGAATGAAGATCATCTATTGGTTCCTGATCAGGAATTTCTGTCCCTATAGAAATTTCTGCTTCGATGTCATCATTTTGTATTTGATTTTCTTCTTTAGACATAGCTATAAAACAATTATG
>CAODLS011205244.1:0-14549 GCA_948243855.1 Flueggea neowawraea
AAAGCAGAAGATAGGCCTACCAATCCAAAGATGTATTAACGTTTGGTAATGTTATGATATGATAAATGCAATGGATGTGTGTGGATATATATAAGAGAAGTTTCAGTCTTTATGGTGTGACAAAGCAATGTGCCTACTAAAGTTGTTTGACTTGTGCTTGCATAGAAGCCTTTTAAAATCTTGGAACTAAAGTAACTAAAGCTGTTGCCCTTTAATGTCATGACCCATCCCTTGCTTTCTCATCTTTAAGTCCTAAACAGTTGCATGCCCTCCTTTCCCAATTCTCGTCCTCTTGCAAATAATTGCGTCGTTTCAATCATTAATACTCTTTTACAAGGTGTTTATTGGCATTTGATTTACCATTGAGTTTTATATATAGATACAATTGATTTTGTTTTGTTAAAAATAATTATGTCCATCCAACTAATCTCGTTTACTTTAAAAGGTTTAGGAGCTAATGTAAGAAGAATTTCGCATTCTAGACTCTAATTTACGGCATTTTCAAATTCAATTGACTCATAGTTCTTACTGTCACTTAAACTTATTGAGTAGACTAGTTCTTTTACTTAATTTGACGGTCGTAAAGTTCAATTTATAAACAAAATTGAAGTTGAATGAAACAAGGAAAGTTAGATGCTTTCCTCGGAAGTAAGTTGATTGAAACGATGTGTAGGAAACGTTGGAGTGACGATTCATAGTAGAATTATCAAGAAGTGAAAATGCCATCAATATTAGTCCTGCGTAGAAACAGGTCCACGCCATTTTCTTATTGTAATGTTGTTGATCGAATTGGGTGGAGATCGATGTCTTGTCATTTTCGGCCACTCCATACAAAAGCCTTTTATGTACGTCCATTGTGGTCCTATTCACTACAAGAATGGTCCCATGGCTAGGGTTAGGAAAATTCGGAAAGCATCCCCTATACTGAAGGTACTAATTAGCTAATTATCACACCCTCCTTCCACGTACAAAACGTCTCACACGTGAGAAATTAAATAGAGCGTTTTCTTTTCTTCAATCAACTTTTATCGAAAATTAGACTCATTCCTTTAAACTTACGCTATCACGATCCATTAGACTTGACATTATCACAAGTTCAAAACCCTGAAAGTATAAAATCTCATAATTGACCCAACTTCTACACTTCTCAGAGTTAGAAATTAGTTAGATGACTACAAATTGTAAAACGAACATAAAAAAGAAAAAAAATTTAATTCCTTAACATTAGACAACTCCAATAATAAAATATAGAGTTTAAAACATTATAAGGAATACTAGAGAACTTAATTATTATCACTTTGCGATCTAATTAAGAAGCAAGATATGTTCTCACACAGACAACTATAGGCCAAGTTAGAAACACACTAACTTGAGCTCCTTACATGTGTGTGTCCCAATGTTTCGAACTTTATATGTGCACATAACATGGAGACTTGAACATGTTAGTATGGGGAAGAGATATACAAATATATCTTTTTCATTAAGCATCTGCCGCCAACATTTGCATATTTTGAGTCCAAACCCCAAATTTTGAATCAAATCTTTACAGCCTGTAATGTTTTATACAATTAAAGACAAAAAAAGAAACCAAAAATAATTCAAAAATCCCATGAATCCCTCTCACTTTAGAAGAAAAAAAAAACTTTCTTAGGAGTAGTGACGATAAAGTTATTTAATTTTGACTCTACCATCTTAATAATAAGCTTTACAGTACACATTGAGCCTAAAATCCACAAAAAGGAATAATAGTGGAGAAGAAATTAAAGCATAATGTCACTTTCTATAGAAATCTTTTTTTTTTTTCATTCTTTTGTTCTCCTCTTTGTTAGAGTCCTAATCCAACCGTTCCTTACCTTGACACCTTCCATCTTGGTGCCAACGTGGCATGAATTTGCTTTGTTGGACCTCTTCCATCTGACAAGCTGGAAGAGATGGCCAATCCGCTTTCGCCACCTCAGCGACGCACGAGGCTTTGCATGCTCAATCACAGTCATGGAATTGGTCTCCTTAGCTGGCTTCTCCAAATTTTGGTGCCATGACTTGCTGAATTCTTCAAGAGAGACCTTAGACACTGTTTTGCCCTTTTCCCAGGAGGCCACGCCTTTGTCTTCAAATTTGATTGATATAAAAGAGTCTGTAGAAAGCTTTGATGATTATGAGTCCAATAGAAGCAAAAAAAGCTATAAAAAAGCCAACCCTTTTTTCTTTTTATCATCTGTTTGGAAGCATATAATTAGTTGGATTACATTCAATAATGAGTACAAATATAAGGGGACTCATGTACAGTGCTTATATAATTACATGCTATATTTCATGGACATGATTAGCAAGAAATGACACCAAATTGGCCCCTCTTTAGATTTTCTTTCAATGACCTATTTGGAAGCTTAAATATAATTTAGCATGGTCTAATCAAAAGTTGATTTCAGCTACTATTAGTCTACATGTTTATGTGCTTGGATCCATAATGCATTATGAATTAATGTCTAATCCATACTGAATTATCCATCATTTCAATAATGATCCTCTTTCTGTTTACATTTCCTTCACATGTGTGAATATCACAAGTTAATTTGCAGGTTTTATAAATCACAGTTTTGTTTTCATTTTTACTAACCAAGTTAATGTAATTAAACTTGATCAAATCAGAAAATCAGTAGTAGCCATGATCTTTCCACCAAATCAGAAACATTGGAAAACTCACCAAGTCCCAACAACAATAAAAACAACAGGAGTAATAAAAAAAATAAATCAATTAGATTATATGCCTGCAACTCTCTTCTGTCAAGATGTAAATTGGAACTATTTTTTGTCATTATGCAGACAAGAAACTATGGATATACAGAGGCAGAAACAGAGGCATGCAATGTTTTAATATTCAGCCATTGTTAATTCCATTTCTTGCTTCAAATTCAACAACAACAGCCAAAATTTCTAATATCAAAGAAAACTGATCAAACGCTCAACAAAGGGCAGTAAAAAAAAAAGCTCAACAAAGGAATCTTTCCAACAACATTAAAAAAAATGCTTGTAACTCATTAGTACTGGAATCATTTCTAGCAACAAGTAAATCAAGATTTCTGGGAAGAGCAAATGATTTATTAAAAAAAAAAAAGTTAAATTTACCTTCTTGGCTGGTGGAGGCAGCATCATGGTCGGAATAATCAGACTTCCAATGCCGGAATTCGAGTCGGCTGAGAAGAGAACTGAAAGCGAAAATCTTGGGAATGTGTAAAGGGGTTCTCCGGCCACCATGATCAGTTCTATGAGAATCTTGTTTTGCAGCCAAAATGAGAAGCCGTTCATTCAAGCAAAGAGGACAGACACCAACGACAACTTCTTTGGAATGGAAATAGCAAAACGGGCTGCTTTCTCTGCAATCATTCATGGCTTGATGAGGATGAAGCAAAGAGAAGAGAAAGATTGCAAATGTGAACTGAGTGGAGAGATAAATATGGGTGTGATGGGGTTGTGTTTGTGCTTATGTATATTTGTGATGAGAAGTTAAATAAAAGCTACTTTGGAAGAGAAGAGAAGAGAGAATTTTTCTAAGTCATAAAGGAATTAATGTAAGTAAGATTATAATGAGGATGGACCCACCATTACATGGCATCAGTTTTTGGACAATACAACAGTAATTTAGTGATTTTGGGATCTCTGTACAGAGACATTTTGCTGACTACTCAAGGGTTTTTAAATATTCTTTTTCTAATTTGCTTGAAACAGAAATTTTCAATTTTCTGACTGATTTTTGCCAGTTATTTTACTGTATTAATCTTGAGGAAAACGAAAGGTTTGGCTTTGAATTGTGTGTTTTTGTTCTTGGACGTTTCATGGAGTTTCTTTGTTACTTTACTTATCCAAAGGAGAAAGAGATCATTATTTTGGCTTAGCTTTTACTGATTTCACTTAATTATTTTTATTTGAATCGGTCAACAGTTTTTTCTTTCTGTTTGATAAGTTTCCCATTTTGGATTTAAATTTGTAACTGTTGACATGTAAAGTATATAACTGTTGTAGTACCAATCAGTGATTGAATAGTTAGTATGAAGGGTTTTCAACTGAATTCAATTCTAAAAAGAGAAATTTGTTTAGAAAAGGAAAATTAAAACTATCACATAATTTTTTATAATGATATTCAACATTTTTCAAAAGATTGTTCACTAATAATCTTTAAAAGAAAAACTAAAAGTAGGTTTTTTTGATATTGGATGGTTAAATACATGGTACAGAATCAAATATGCCAATTAGACTGACTAAATTCACAAATTTAGTATAATCTAAATCTTAAATGAGTTAAAATTTCAAAACAATGCTTAAACACCCTAACAATAAAATAAAACAGAATGTTCAAGAGGGCATATATATATGGACCAATAAAAATGAAAAAACAGTCCATGAATATGCCATATATTATCCAGAAAAATACAATATTTCAAGCATATCCATCTGGCAATTTTCCTTTCTCTAAGGCTGAAATTCAAAAATGTCAGCTCCCACTTGATTAGTTATTTTTGGGACTAAAATGATAGGAAGAAGTAGGGTAATGTTGATGGGTTTACTCACCATTTGATTTTAAAGCAGCTTTCTAGAACTCATTTCATACACATTTTTTCTTTATTTGGTTAATTTATATTAGAAATTATAATGATCTATGTTTGTGTAACCCTTGTCATGTGGAGAAAGTGAATTCTGTTTGGTATAGAGTGACATGAAGGTTGGAAATGTGAGCTACCATACTTTGTAATTAATCACAAAATTATTAAGGTGGTTAGACTTTTATTATGGTACAATCTACATTAATAGTTCTTTCCAACTAATGAGTTACCAACTTAGTCAATGAGTAAGAATTATTGCCTTGAAGTTAAGCAACAGAGAGAAAATTCTTTATCTTTGAAAAAATTCCCTCCAAATTCATGTCAACATTGTATTGGACAAGATGTCAAATAATGTTTTCTTCTGTTTAGAACACCCACATAGATATATTTTATCTTTTAATAATCATAACTCAATGATAAATATATATTTTACTTCTCTATCTTTTTCCCCAACCTGTACACCACATAAACTTGTAACTACTAGTCCATTATATGCACCTTTGATAGACAAATAGTAGTATATATGGTTTATGTGCTGTTTGTTTGAATTGTACAAAAAGGATGTAAGAGTTTGATTTGAAGAACCAAAAAAGTGCTATTAACTAGGTGAATAGACTTTTAAGTTAGCGTACGAATTTACGAGTCATTTTTAATGCTAAGCAGTTAAAAGTTGGATTTAGTAAAATCAAATAACAATGAAAAAAAGGTAAACATGGTTGCTTATATTGCACATAGTGACATGAAAAACATCATGAAAGGTTAATATAAAAAGCATCATGAAAGGTTAGCTAGTAAAAAGGATGGACGCAAACAAACTATTGTTCACATAGAGGAGAAGGTGGGCTGTTTAACTTGTTCCCTTTTTTTTTTTGGTAACGAGGAACCACCGACTCAGTGTTCTTCAGGTACCAAGTCGGGTAAACCCTGAGAAAATTAGCCTCGTCCCAGCCCATGGATTTTTCACTCGATCCGGACTTATAATACAGGTCAGCAATGCAGGACTCTAGATCCAAAGAAAATGAGACGTAAATAGAGACGGACCCAAGAGCAACTTACCTCAAACTCGCGTCTCCCCATGCCACACTCAGTGCCTTGCCACTCTTTCTACCCGTACTGGGTAACTTGTTCCCATTTTGGTTGGTTCCAAGTCAAGTTCACATCATGGACCAAAAGTTTTGGTGTTGTAATTGTGGGGTCTATCTTGTCACACCCTTCCAACATTGTAGGTAATCTTGCTCCTAGATTTACCTCTATAATTTTTTTTTAGTTCTCATTTATTCTGCATTAACTCATTTTGGGACCCTTTTAATGCCCATCATGGCTTGAAAAAAAAAATTTGAATAATGCAGGAATGTAGGCAATTGACGTCCTCATTTGAGGTCCAAAATATATCTAGTTTGATTTTTTCTTTTGTGAATATTGAAGTGGTGATAATTGATACCGGTAATTGTCATCTTTGAAAACTCAACCTCTACTTGGCCCTGAAAATATTTTAATGTCTTGATCATTATGTTTTGATAATTCAAGCAAATAAGTTCATTAATTTGACTTCTTGCCTCTTCAGAAACGGTCATTTCAGGTTACTCATTTGGACTTCCATGAATTATGGCAAGCCAAGGGTAAAGAGAGACAACGGCACATAAAGCTGAATCTTGAAAATTTCAGCTCTTGTTCAGGTACGAGAAAGTTTCAAGCAGTAATTCATGTGAAATTATTCTCCCAAGACCACATTGTTGTTTGTCCTGCTATCAAGTTCTGTGCTCTGTCATGGCAGTAAAGAATGAACTTTACTCGAAGTTGACAGAACAGTGAGCAGTACTTGATGCTGGGTCGTAAATAATGACTGCAACCAAATATTGGTTGTCAATGTTTGTCGTGATAAAGAGTGGAATGGTCAAATTGAACATGAACTTCTGTACTCACGAGTCTAATAACCAGCTCTAATGTACCACTTTTTGAGTTATTTTTAAATCATAATTACCAGTGGGAATTTAAAATAAAAAAATTGTCCGAACAAAAAAATTTGTCAGGTTACAAAAGAAAAGAATTTAGGTTATTAATTAAGGGGAGAAAAAAAACCACAAACATTAAAACTATGCACCACAATGAAACTAGGTTGTTCCAAAATTTAGGATTCGTATAACTGGGCGAGATCCTCTGAGAAGGCCTTCCTGATGGCTTCCCTCTTGATCTTGAGGGCTGCTGTGACTAGACCTGATTCAGGAGTCCATGGATTTGAGAGCAACTTTATCTTTGCTGGGATCTCAAACTTCTCCAATCGAGCTTGCTTAGCGGCCTGGAAATCGACAAGAATGACAGGAAATAAGAGAATTTATCAGGGATGGATACACAAACGGGTATTCAAGCGTATGTAGTGATGCAATCGTTATAACTGCTCTAATTTTGCAACTAAGCCTAGAGATTCAGATACAGCGGCAAATCAGATGTACTAAAGTCAAAGCAATTCCCTGGAAAATTTTCAGGGTTAATACTTCAGAACTCGTGTTGTGTAATTTCAAGTAACTACACTAAAATCATCACAGACCCTAGCACATTTAGGCCTGTGTATGAGCTGCTTATAATCATGCAACATTCTGCCGACGAAACTAAAAGAAATTTTACTGCCCACTAAAACTCAAACAAGCCCTACCATTTTAATAGAAGTGACATTTATCACCTACTATCAACAATCTTACCTAACTAATTCAATTTGTGGATCCACAAATATGTCCTGTATAAAGCTCATGTTCTGTATGCACATCCACATGCAATTATTGGAAAATGAAATTTTGGGACCGAGCAACATCAGTCTTGCTTTCCAAAATCTACTACAAGTGCATGCCACATTGTTCAAATGAATGAGATATTTATAGAAAATATTCCTAATGCTGAAATTACGTATTTGTCATTATTATTAGAAAGCCATACCTTCAAGAGTGATGCTTTCACTTCGTTTATTGTTTCTTCTTTTGCACACAAATCCTCAAAATCGGTATATGCAATACCTTGCTTTGATGCCCACTCCTCCAAAGCAGGTTGTGCACCTAACACAAGGGCAACGCAGTAACTGTGGAATGGATCTGCATGCAGCATTATATTGTCGACGTAGGGGCTTACAAACAGAGCAGCTTCAACCTGCAAATAAAACATTAGCTTAGAAAAATCCTGTTCCTACCAAAAGTTGCATTCAATTTGCAAACATCTAACCTTTCCCAGTGAGACATATTCTCCATGTTGAAGCTTGACTATGTCCTTTTTACGGTCAATTATCTCAAGACAACCATCAGCATGAAACTGGCCTATATCCCCAGTGTAGAACCACTTCATTTCTCGCTCATCAACCTGATCAAACAAAAAATATAATCAACATTTTGTGGCTAAATTATTATTAACAAATGGTTCCAGAAACTTAGGACCCAAATCAAAATTTAAAATTTCAGCAGATGGTTTCACATGATGAGACTGAATGGAATTGGAATTTTACCTTGTACACTTCTTTTGTTTTCTCTTCATTTTTAAAATACCCAACTGTGACACTTGGACCACCAATAACAATTTCACCACGGGCCATTGGTGAATCACTAATTAAGTATCCACCTTCATGCCAATCTATTAACTGTAAATGAGAAAAGAACAGTAATACAATATAATTAAATTCATCAAAGGACTGCCTTACCAAGAATCATATAATAACATCAAAGGCAAATACACACCAAGAAACTTATACAAAACATTACACGTAAGAATGAACAGTCCAGTAGAGATAAAAGATGAAGAACATATTTGGAAACTGAATTTTGGAAATTTGAAATAGAAGAGGAAGTAGGTAGGATCATTTCTGAAATTCTCAAAGGATGAGGTAAAATAATTTTTATTGCTTCTTACCTTGATATATGTACAAGGGAGGGGATTACCAACTCGTCCAACAGATGTATCATCAAATTCAGAGAACGTCCCACCAGCACAAGTCTCAGTAAGACCATACCCTTGGCCAATTGGAGCCCTGAAGGAAAAAAAAATCACAACACAGATAAGCATATGCTACGAACTCTAAACATAGAGCTGTCTTATATTAATTAAATTGATAGTCGAAATGATCTCATTAACACCCCAACTTGTCTATACATTACTTTAGACTTAGACTTTATACATCACCCCTATTACATGTATGTGCATGCATGTCAAAAGAGAAGCAAAAAAGAGAATGAATTCTGGAAAAAAGAGAAAAATACCCAAGAAATACTCTTCTTCTTTTTTTTTTTTTTTTTTCCAAATCAGGGATAGCAATCACAATGCAGAAAATCCATGATGAAGCTAAACCACCTCATCAGTTCTTAAAGATAAATTAGCTAATCTTGTTTCTATATTTTGCATCAATCCACACTGGCAAATAAACCTCGAATTTCATTCATTCCACATATATCAAATAAAGCTTGTTAAAGGCAAGCTTACCCAAGACAAATGTTGATAAATCTTTGTGTATCAGCGGAAAGAGGAGCACCTCCAGAAAGCAAAAACCGGATGCGACCGCCCAATACTGCTCGAACCTTTCTAAACACAAGGAAATCCCATAGAAGCATCTCTAGTCCCCATGCTCCGAACCAGCTACCATTTACTGCAGATAACCGACGGGAGTATGCCAGGTCAAACAATTTCTTGGATAAACCACCCTTGGCATCAACCTGAAGTAGCAGGAAGACATAGTGTCATAACTTATTTCCTAACAAGTATTTCAACATGCATGCATGTGTGTGTGAGCGCATGAGAATGTGAGAGAAGAAATTCTCAACCTTCTTTCTCACACCATCTCGAACACGATCAAGAATTGCTGGAACAGCTGCCATTACAGTCGGCTTCAAGACAGATGCATCTCCTTTTGTTCCCTTCTTGATCTTGCTGGACGTATCGGTGAGTGTAAGAGGACTTCCATAACCTATAGCACTTCCAACTCCAGCAACTATATTCTACAGCATCAAAAGTGACTTACTTGAAGACATCCAGTTGGAAATTGTTTTCATGTATTCACATGACGATTAGAAAAAAATTTAGCATACCTCAGCTGCTATTTCAAGGATATGTGCCAGTGGAAGGTATGCCAAATAAACATCTTTGCACTCAAGACCAGGAACTATCGTCCTAACAGATGAAACTACAGCTAGTACATTAGCATGCGTCATCATTACACCCTGTACAAAACGAACATGAAGAATATTAAAACTTGTAAAATCAATGACACTCAAAATATAAACTAAAGTTCCAAATTTAAATTTGACAATACTAAAATATGGTCTGAACTATAAAGAAGTTAAAAGGGTGAAACAACTTTCATGATAGTTTGATTTAAACCTATGGAATATTATTTTAGCGAATTCAGTATCCTCATTTTAAAGCATCGAAGTTATTATTCTAATACTCCAACACAAAGAAAAGAAACATTTGGAGTTCAATATTTGTAAGGCAAAGAGCTTGAGCCCAAAATTTCATTCGGAACTTTTTATCAACAAAAAAAAGTCACAAAAATAAGGAACAATGGAGAAATACACCATTCATTTCAAAACCAGTTATTTCAGCATATGTCCCCAAGTTATTCCTCAGTGAATAACAAATCATGGGAGGGGAGGGGAGGCCAAACTAAGTATTAATCTGGATAATAAGAACAAGCTTATGATAAAATACAACTCTGAAACATAAAATGATGTTTCTCACCTTAGGCAAGCCAGTACTTCCACTTGTGTACATTATGACTGCAATGTTGGCTGCTAGAGGTAAATCAGCTTCAACAGGACTTTCTCGGCCAAGTTTCTCTACATCAGCCATTGAGGTTATCTTCCACCTACCACTCTGCTCGACTGACAATGCACTAGATGGAATATCATCATCCATGCATATCACGAGTTTCACTGTGTCAAGTTGTCCACTTATGTCAACAAGTTTTTTCAATTCTTTGCTCGCACAAATAACAATTGTAACTTCTGTCTGAAAACATAAAAAAAGCACATCATTACCATTGAATTATCAGTCAAAAAATTTCATACAATTAACTAGCCAGCATCTTCATTACTACCAATTTCGGTGACACGCAACTACACTTGCAGGCTCAAGTTGACATCTAATGCTAATCCGCATGCAGCTAAGTTCCAATTTGTATCAAGCAATCAATTAACCTAAATTTTTTCATTCTCTTCAACAACTTCAAATCAAATCAAATTTTATGAAATCTTTACTTCAACATACCTCATTCAACGAATGGCACAGTGCCTCCTCTCCTAGTGATGCGTAAATAGTAACCACGGTGACATTCCGCCTAAAACAACCCTGCCACAGAAACACAGAACAAAAAACACATAAGTCACTAAATCTTCAATCCAAAAACAAATTAGCGTCCCTATTAACACAACCAATTGGATACCTGCAAAGCAATGAACCACTCCGCTCTCGTATCCGCAAATATGGCAACACGCTCTCCTCTGCCATGCCCAATCAAAGTCAATCCCGACGCGAATCCAGAAACCTTCTCGAACGTCCTGCCGTAGCTCAACCACTCATACTCTCCCAAATGAAGCTTCTCAAACGACCTGCCGTCCGAACTCACTTCGTTCTCCCTGGATATCAGTTTCCGCGTCCCTAACAAGCACTTATCGGAGTGCGTCTTGCACGCCATCTCAAAAAGCTCGGCCAGCGTGGACACACCTTCCCATGCCGTTTCCAACGGAGTCTCAAACGCAGCGTTCCGGATCGCGTAGCCAGGTTCGCCGCCAACGTCGACGGGGACACCGCGTTGCTTCCTGGACGACTTGCCGTTGCGGAGTAGAAGAGTGACTACGAACGGGACCAGGATACCGACTATGTAGGCACTCATTGTTTTAGGTTACCTATCGTGATTAAATCGGACGGTGAGGATTAAGCGAAGACGAGAGATCGGAAACGGGGGAGTTAGAGCGGTATTGGCTAGGGAAAGAAACGGTCGCGTTTTAAAAAGGGAAGGAGGAGAGATGGAGAGGGGAGGAGTTGGCGTTTCAGTCGAGTCAGGTAGAGTTGGAGTTTCAGTCGAATCAGGTAGTTTGGCGTAGAGGAGACTTTGGTTTTGTTTGTAGTTGTTGGCGGCCACGTATAGTGTTTAGCTGATTCAATTGTCACTGCTATATGCAAGCTTTTGCGTTTCAATTTCGTTTGTTTAGCGGGATGGGTTTTTTTTCTAAACGGGGATGGTTTGTCTTTAAGCTTTTCGTATCGTTTTTTTTTTAAAAAAAAGGAAATATCATAAAATTTATTTAATTTATAATTTAATTTTACGTGGTGGAATGATTTTAAGCTTAGAAGTTAGAATCGAGTAGTTTGGCAAGGCTCGGTAGGTAGATATGGTCAAAACCAAACCAGATCGCCAATTTGGTCCAGAACTAGAACGACCTAAATTGGAACCAGATCGACTTAAACTGGAACTATAACCAACCAAACCTCTCTATCAACGATCTGATTTAGGTTCAAAGAATTCTAAAACTATTGAATCGCCGATTAACCACTGATTTGAACTGGTGATTCAAACTGGCGGTTCACGGCTCAATTCAATCAATAGACCGTTGCCAAGTGTCCAATTTTGGACTGTTGACAATGGTTCATCTTGAGTTTGATCAATACATAAAAAAATTGATTTGAACCGGACCGAATTAGAACCAAAACCGTTGACCAAATTGCCAAAAATTATAATCGAACCGCTTAGAATCGCTCCTGAGTGGTTTAGTTTCGGCTTAGAGGATTATTTGAACTATTGATTCATGAACCGAGTCATGTCTACTGGTAATTCACTTGACGTAATAGAAGATCTCTTAGTTACCATTATTTGCAAAAAAATTTGTCAAAAAAATCTGAATGTTTGAATTCTTAAATTATATTCTTCGGTTGTGAAGTTTTTAATCTACTAATTCAAGCAAATGTTTGTTTGACTTTGCTAATTCAAACAAATGGGCTATTCAAAAAAACAAATGCATGTTTGTTTCATTAAAGAAATTATAAATCTACCATTTGATCTCCGAAAATATTTCTTTTTTTAAAAAAATAAATTAATATTGAAAATATTTCTTAAGATTTTTTTTTTCTCAATTTCTTAAGAGTTAAAGCTTAGTTTTTTTTGTTGTTCAGGTTATTGTAGAATCGTTGTGGACCAAAAACAATTGGCGGGATTCAAACCATACACTTGGAGTAGAGGGTATGTGGAGATCTGGCCGTCCATTTGAGTGAAGTGGATGCGGTGCATGTGGACCAGATGGCGCTTGGGAGTGATTGGGTAGATCGTGGCCATGTATTGATTTGGATGGTTTGTATGTATCCTAATTTGTAGGTAGAAACAAAAGGGTCAAAGTTCATAGGAAGCTTTCTCTGATTGCGATAGCTTGATTTTGGATATGGTCACACGAACGAAGTCGTATCATAGCCACATGGTAATTTTCACATTAGTTATAAAAAAGAAATTTGATAATAGATGTGTCAAGATTAAAATGCTTTTTAATGATGAAATTTTGCAGGTTTAAGAGTTTAATACTTCAGTGAATTAAGTCTAACGATTAAAAAGAATTAGTCCACATTAATAATGTTTTTAATTTCGTTCATATTGGAAATACATGAATTTGACAATTTATTATGTCCTTTTTTAAAAAAAAAAAGAAAATTTAAGAGTCAGAAGTTTGATTAGTTCTAAAAATATGTGTCCTAATCATATTGGCTATGATATATGTCAGCTGATTATTTTTATCTGAGTCAAAATAAAACTCTCAATTTCTAACTTCATCACTAGATTATGAGTATATATTATAAGTGAAGTAAACTTTGAATTTGTAATATTTGGAGTGATACATGGCGTTGCTCAACTTGTAACCTTTGTGATCCTTTGCAAAAAGAAATCTTGATAGAGGAAACAACAAACCCAACGACAATAACAAAGAGAAACGTGTAAGAGACGTGATACAGGAAATTGACAGCATCAATGATGAAAGACTGATACAATAAACTATAATAATGTGAAGAGATGTGAAGCAAATAACTTCCATGGGAGCCTTAAGGCTTAAACACTTGAACATCTCCAAAATATAACATGTTTTCGTTTTATTCTCCACGTTTTTAGAGATTATTAACTCTGTTTAAGGATTCCTATTTAAGCCCTCAAGGAAAGTGGCAAAGCCCATCAGACTCATGGTCCGACATGACTTCTTTTTCCGGAAAATTACACTTGATTTCACCAATGCGAAATTTTCAATGCTATTTTTAAAAATGGTACCAAATCTACAAATACTATTTTTTGGACACGAGAAATTTGGATATCAGTGTGAGAAATTGAGTTTTTGCTAGACACCTATTTTTTTAATAATTTTTATTCAGAAGGTGTACAAAACATAGAAAAGTGCGAACAGATGGTGCACAAGATGTACACAAAAATAGATAACACTAAAAAAAATTGTATTTTTTTCCTAAAAAATAGAGAAAAATATGTATTTTTACAAAATAACAAAACCTTTTGATTTATTATACTGAGGGCAACCTTGGTTAGGAGTCAGAAAGTGGGGGAAGTTGAGAACTTCTTTTGCTTGGTTGAGTAAAAGAAGTTGAACTTTCCAGAAAATTAGATATCTTACTTCTTTTTGACCTCAGGAAATCTAACTTCCTGAGTTTATTAACAAAAAATTTACTGAAATACTCTTTAAAAAAACCTAACAACTATTAGCAAATCATAGGAGATCAATAGATCAAAAAAAAGCACAAAATGTCTCTTCTTCTTTTTCTTCTTGTTTCTCAATGGCTATAATTGTCCAATTCACTACACATGTTTTATGCTCAATAGGTCAGTTTCAATGTCTCTTCTTCTTCTTATTTCTCAATAGCTATAATTGTTCAATTTTGTTGCAATTGCACCGACTCCTGTGGTTTTATTCGTTGACGCAAATAACAAGTTCATGCCAATAT